>PVHP010030538.1:0-21535 GCA_004024765.1 Zapus hudsonius | reverse complement strand
AAGTTCGTGGAAGCTTTATTGGATGTTTTGCAAGAGCATAGATAGACAAGACCACTTCACCCTCTAAAATCCCTAGCACTCCACAGCACTCAGACCCTATCCTGAGGAGAAACCGTTTGTTTTTCCATGGACAATGAGGCCAGGACTCCTTCCTATCCAACTGTACAATCTGATTTTTCCAGAATTGATAGCACTGAGAAGGGGCTCATTTTCCTGGGATTGTCCAGAGTATGAATACCAATGCCGGGGTTCCCTTGCAAAGGTCAGGAGATCCCCCAGGTGGGGGCTGCTGAAGTGGCCTCCCACGTCAGAAGCAGGAGTCCCATGAAGTTCCAGACCTGGCTGGCATAGCAGTTTTGCCCCCACAGACAGAGATACGTCTTGAAAAGACCTGAGGGGAGAGGACCTGAGTTTGAGCTACCACTCCTGCACAGGTGCCTATGTCCTGCTTCCAAATGTGTCTGCAAGATGAGATGTCTCATCTGTCCTCAGAGACCAAGTCCTCCCACCCCAGCGTCCCTGAGTTTTCCTTCATGCCGACATTGGGAGGGAGGGAGCGAGCTGGATTAAGACTATCTGCAGTATTGTTCCTGGAGGTGCAGAACGGCTTTGTCATTGTGTAAAAGGCACTGGATGCTCAACTGAGAAATGTCTCAATGTTAAGACACTTTGCATCTTATTAATAAATTTATGACTCCGAGGGGAGGGTTGTCAAATTAGAATGAGACAGGGAGAAAGTACTTATGGTATAGAATTTGAAGATGAAAGTTTCTATTAAAAGCATGGGAGGGCTTGTTGGGTGTGTCAAAATCAGTTCTTTGGGCTGAGGAGAAGGGTCACCTGTTAAGGCGCTTGTCTGCAAAGCCTAAAGGCCCAAGTTCACTTCCCCAATACCCACATAAAGCCAGATGCACAGGGTGGCACATGTGTCTGGAGTTCATTCACAGTGGATAGAGGCCCTGGCACACTCATCCTCCATACAAATATATATACGTATATACGTATATATATATATATATATATTCTTTCTCTATCCCTCAAATAAATAAATAAAATATTTTTTAAAATCAGTTCTTTTTCATAACACTTTCAAGTCTTTGTTTGGACGGAAAACGCGTTTGGTCAAGGAATTAAAGGAATAAGTATGGCAAGGATACCAGAAAATAGAGAGTAATTGTAAAACCTGCCAAATTGTGCATTATTGAAGACTACAGCAAATTAAAAGAGGGGCTGGAGAGATGGCTCTATGATGGAGGTACTTGCCTGCAGAGCCTAATGACCTGAGCTCAGTTCCCCAGTGCCCACATAAAGCCAGATGCATGGGGTGGTACATGCATCTGGAGTCCGACTGAAGCGGCTGGAGGCCCTGGCATGCCCTGTTCTCTCTGTCTGTCTCTCTATTCTCTCTCTGCTTACAAATAAATAAATAAAAACATTTTTTTGAAAATAAGGGTGTATATGTACCACAACTTTGATACTCCTCCATCCAGCAATGGGCATTTGGGTTGGTTCCAATGCTTAGCTATTATGAATTGAGCCACACTATAAACATAGTTGAGTAAATGTCTCTGTGTTGATGTGAGGAGCCTTGAGGGTAGGTAACTGGGTCCTTTGGCAGCTCTGTTTGCATATTTTTCAGGAACTTCCATGCTCCTGAAAAGGGGGATGGTTGGCAAATATGCCCAAAAGATATAGATATAAAACTCTCTTAATAACAGAAGAGTTAACAAACATTGACTATTAAAAAAAACCTATGGTTTGAGCTAAGTAGATCGTTGGTGGGTATAGCTGAGAAGGCATGCAGCAGGACTTAGGCTGAGCATGGAAGATGGCTGCTTATAAACTGAGGGTGGAGCGCTGGCAGGAAGGACCTGACAGCTGTTTGGAGGCTCTGAAATCCCAGAGTGTGGCCCCATGGAGCTCAGGGATGGCAAGCAGTCAGGCTATTGACCAAGCATGGCCACAGGTAAGTCAGGAAAGCGCACCAGAAGATGAAGAGGGGGAAAGCTGGTGTGTCTCCTCTAACCTCAGCATGTGTACACACAGAGCACACATTTACATATACTACTTACACACACGATTGCAAAGGAGTAATTTTTAGAAAACTAAAAATAACAAAAAAGTTATGAGAGAATCCTCAGAAGCAGGTCTACGTGACAAGAAACATTAAAATTGCATGAATCAAACAACATTCAGAGCACTTCATAATGAAACAAAGAGCCAGGACCACCGGTTCCCTCTTCCCTGTTCTTGCTCTTTGTTTTCAGCCTCCCTATGTGAGGCCAGCACCACCAGGATATGCTCCCCACCTGACTGTTCTGCTTACCTCTACCAAGACAGCAGGGCCAAGTGACCACAGACTGAGCCCTCAGAAACTGTGAGCCAAAACAAACCTTTCCTTCTTACAAGTGGATTGTTTCAGGTATTCTGTTACAGCAACAAAAATCTGAGCAACACGGTGCCCTTAAATTCAAATACATCTAAGGATAAAATTAGAAATATATAAAAATGTATTTATAATGACAGGATAGATGAGTTTCCTTTCTGACTTAGGAGCTTTATTATTCGGCTTCTTTACCCTTTTTAAATCCTAATACCATTTAATCAATAACCTTATCTAAAAGATGATGCACTACTTTCTGGCAATAGGTTAATGAAAGTCTTTTAGGTTTAAAATCAGTGACAGTCATCACCAAAGCTTTCACTGAAATACGCTGTGTCGCTCTTGTTATTTTCTGATACCAGCCAATGAGCATAATGTGGAAGAAAGGAACCAAGCAAACGAAAGTGCCACAACTCTTCAGTGAACGAAACCACAATATGGTCATATACTGACGTTTTCAGTATGAACAGCCCTTCGGTGACACCATGCTACACCATGTTCCTGCTCACAGTGAAAATTATATTCCGGTAATGATCAGTCTGAGGGGAAAACAGCCAAATGTCATCACAAGACAATGACATGGCATTTATGACTGATTGCCAAATCAACTCAGGGCTCCCCCCCCCTTTTTCCTTCCCATCCAATAGTCCTTGGCTCATTCAGTAACTCCTGAATGTGTACTATATGCCAGACCCAGCACCGCATGTAGGGGCAGAACAGGAGTCAGAGTCTCTGCCTTCAAGCTGCTCACATTTGATTTCACCCCAAAGACAGTAACTGTAGCAGCTAATTATATAGCTCCTTATTCTCTTAACAATTGAATTATACCATAAATGCTAAGGATTTATGAAAATGTGAAACAATCATAAATGCTTCTGTTATTTCATATAAATGACTAGAATTAAAACTAAATCTTTCAAAAGGAAGGTCAGTCTGAACTGTTGCAATAAATCCAACGTGTGATAGAGAAAGACAAGCAAAGAGAAAGAAAACCTTTGTCCTCCCCAAACTCTGCAGTTGTGTTCTCTTTTTAAAACCGCCTGTTCTGCACGTAGTACGTAATGATGGGGGTAATTAGAATCATAATTAGGTGTCTATTTTGATTTCTCTTTCCATAGTATCAATACTGAATGTCATTTGATTTGGGCAAAGACTAAGGTCGTTGACTGTTTGAAGGAGTGCTTCACACAGAAATATCTAAAAATGGAAAACATCTCCATTTCAGTCACATACTAGCCAGAAGAACAATTTGCAAGATTCACAACCAAAAATAAACAGACCCCCCACAAAAAAAAAACAAACAAGCAAACATAATCCGTGGTCTCCATAACATAAAGAAATTCAACAATCTGAAAAGGGAAAAAACTGTTTTTAACTTACACATTAAAAACTTGACAATGCATGAAAACTTATTAAAGCTTTCAGCATGTGCATTTATTTAATCTAAATCACACTAATTAGCTGATCATCTTCCAAGATAACTATAATTATTTCTTTTTTAAAATTATTTTGCTCAGGTGTGATGTATAATTTAAGCATGTGTTTCTTAAATAAAATATATTATCACCATTATTACTGCACATAAAGTTTTAAATACATAAAAATTTTTACTAAAGGAATTTTATCTAACGGAGGATTAAATCACTTTGAAAAGTAGAAATGTGATGAAAATGTTACTAAACATAAATGTTTTCAACCATGTACATTTGTCTAGCTAGGCAATATTTACTAGTAAATATGAATACATTTACATTCATATTTACTAGTAAACTAATAAAGTATTTTGGTAATTCTATATCTAGATGAGTTTCCTTAATATAAATATTTCTCAAGATTCTGATCTTGATATGTTGGTTGGAAAACCAACATACCACTTCTAGATTTTTATATTTCTATTCTTTTAAAAAAAAAGATGATAAAAGCTTTGCTTAGTTTGATTCAAAATGAATATCTAAGAAAAACTACAGGGTTAAATTATATTCTACTAATTTGCTCCCTTGGCATCATATTCACAGATCACCTAAAAAAGAATCTGTAAATAGAAACATAAAACTGGTCACCAAGCAATGGTTCAAATAGTCAGAGGGCCTGAGATATCAATCATAATTATGAAACATTACCCATAGCTGTGACCTGAAGACACCATAGCTGTGACCTGAAGACACCATAGCTGTGACCTGAAGACACCACAGCTGTGACCTGAAGACACCACAGCTGTGACCTGAAGACACCATAGCTGTGACCTGAACTATAAAAAGAAAACACATCAAAATCACTACTGTCCTATGTCCCAGAAAGCATTAAATCTGGCTGAAATAAATGGATACAATGGCTAAAAATTAAACTACATGGTTAGGTGTTCCTAAAACTACCTGTGTGCTGATCTGATTTTTCTTTTAAATGTCACATTTGCATACTTTCTCCCACTAATGTAAAAACTCTATTATATTTTGTTTTAGTGTTTATCGTCTATCTGTTTGTTTGAGACAGGGTCTAGGCTAGCCTCAAACCTGCTCTGTAGGATGACCTTGAACTTGACCCTCGGGCCTTTACTTCCCAAGTGCAGGGAGGACAATGTGCAGCACATGACCCTGCTCCACTCCCCCTTCAAGAGCAAATATTCAAACACCCAAGAAAACTGTAGTATCTTCTTTACAGGTAAGATTCAAATAGTCCCAAAATTTCACACAAAAGCGACTGTGAAAACAGAGGGTTTTTAACCTGTACAAGCATCTGGAATATCTTAGACAATTAGAATATTTCATGTCGTGCATTGACAAAATTACCCAGGATTGAGCCACGTGACAAGGCTTTGCTTTCAAGAAGTTACATTGCGTCCTGAGCATAAATTTACTTTTACTCAAATTTCTGCCAAAATGTAAACAACTGTTCTTCAGTTTGTTTTTAATTTTAAAACTTGGAAAATATAAAATGTATATAAATTTTAATACATATCACAGTAATAGAACAATGCATAGGCCCTAGTGAAACGACTTTGGAAATTAAGGTAAATACCGTTCATTACACCAAAAATTTCTGGCTTTATTTTCTGACTTTTTGTTATTCTTATCTAACTTGACCGCCACATATAATTTTCCTTTTTCAATGTCAATTAATTATCTTCCAAGCTTCAGAATCCCATAACTTCTGATGATATTAACAAGCATGGTTCTATTAAATACCCTGAACAAAAATGAAATCTCTCTATCCTTTTTCATAAAATTTCATCATCCCATCCCAACTTTCTTTATATGCTGAAAAATGTCACAGAAGACAGCAAAGTACCCCGGATGTGATTAAATCGGTGTCATGTGTGACCTAAGGTAAGACCTTAGGACACATCCATACAGCATTGCATGGGGCAGGGTTCGTAGGCCTTATTCTTTCATTTATTCCTCCTTTTCTCCCTACTTCACACCTGGAATTCTTCTCTGGAAAATTTACTCATTATTAATATATCCAGTCAGTGAAGCTACCCCATTTTTAACCAAATCAACTACACACTACCTGTGGAACGTGCCCCCCCCCTTCACTAGCTTCTGTTCTCTGAAGCTTGTCAGGAGTGTGCAGAAGCCTAGGGATCTCCACGTGAGTCAGCCTCGGTGTCAAATCCCATTCTTAGCATTCCATAAGTAGCTTTTGCTGAAATATGATACTGTTAGGTAACTATCTCAAATATCCTCATTCCTCAGCTGAACATGTTACCTTTATAATGATAAATTATAATGTCACCAACGTTCTTACTATGTACAGATTTCAAACAACTTTATCATCATTAGCTCATACAAGGCCGTGGAAGCCTCTCCTGACTTGTGCAGCACAAGAATTGTTCCGTTTTTAGACCAAAGTGCCATCTTCTGTTTGAGGTAATGCAGATACCTCATAAGCCCTTTTGTTACACAGCCACCTCGCAATGACTGACTGGCACAGGTCAGCTGAGTGGCAGGATGGACCGCATTGCTTCAGATGTCCTTCAAACCTCAAAACACAAGTTCAAAGGGTTAGCCAACATCTTAAGCACCTACATAATTGTTCCGACTATCAAGAACTTCTGAACACCCTTCGGCTTCAGTGAATGACCTCAGGAACAGGAACCAAAGAACGTCTCCCAAGTGCTGGTCCAAGCACAGCCCGACTGCTCTATAAACTCTGCTTGCCTGAGAGGAAGTGATTCCCAACTTACCAACTGTCCAGAAAATCTGGTTTTGCTCCTACCTGCAAATGTTTCCATCTTTCACTTGCTACATACTCTCCAGAAGGGCATCCTCTGTCTGTGGCCAGTGCTCACCAGCTGTGGGGTGTTCCCCCCATTCGAAGCCTCGGTGGAAAGGGTGCTTCTCTCTAAGCAAGCTCCTCACTATGAACTAGTCAGTGCTCTGCCATGAAGAATTGAGCCAGCTTTCTCTTTAGAACCTCTGCCCAGAGTGGAAGCCTGACTTCACACTACCTGTTCTTTCTCAAAAGATGTCCAACATTGGGAAGATGAAGGGGTTGGGCTCTAGTCACCAGAGAGGGCCTTGCTTTGCCACTATGATTAGACCTGGGCCTTAAGTCCAGGGGTTGAGTGAGCTGGTTGTGAAACCTAACAGGCCTGTTTAGCAATCCCCTAAGTGATTTAACATATGGGGCACCAATTTAAAAAATGAGAATTCTCAGCTAAAGAGCAGCTTTATCTTTCAAAGTAAAAAACAAAACCACTCTTCCAGTGCTTAATTTGTGATACATGTGTAAAAAGTGATCTTTTTAGCATCAAAAGCATTTTAATTGTAGTAAGCTGAACAATGCTGAAATTGTGTGAAGAGGAGATTAAATTTAATGAAATTCACAAACAACCCCTTTTAGAAAGTAACAACAATTCTTTTAGCATTAAAAAGGGGCTCATTGTAGCAAGACAACTCCACTGTGAAGAGCTGTCTGACTTCAATCTTTACATATCAACATGGTAATGAACTTGAGGGGAAACAGGGACTCTCCATGCATATTGGGGTGGGAGGAGCCTTCTTCAAGCAGCAAACACCTTTGCACAGCACCTTAGTGGCATGTGGCACTCTCAAAGGACACAAAAGCAAGATGGAACTTGGAAGTTTCCTCAAGACATTCCACAGCTGACACTCGCACAATGCGCACGTGCTGTCTGTGTCCCTGTTTCAAAGACTTCCAGGTTTCCACAGACAGATACAGGCCAGTACAAAGTCTCTGTCCTAAGGATATCACTGCTGCCCCCTGATCAAACATAGACAAATCAGAAACTGAAAAGTGAGAGCCAACCGATGACCTTTGATTAGAAGCACAAGCCTCAATTATAATAAAATGCCTCGCTCATTGCTCTCTGGGGCCAACAAGGAAGGTGTGTTGCAGACTGCAAAGAGTATCCCAGACACTGTGTGTACCTAACAGTGATCTCCAAGTGCATCCCAGACACTGTGTGCACCTTACAGTGATTTCCATATTCAGTGAGAATATGTGCTACAACTGTAGCAAGTGAGACAAGGGTGTTTTAAAAATAACCAAATCAAAAGACAAAAATGCAGCTTTCTACCTTAAAATAAACAGATCACTTCACCCCTAGTTCTCAGCAGTTTACGGCAGGCTCTCCTATCTCACTTCTTGCACGGTGATAATCTTTCCAAACTGGAATTTACAAAAGACTTGTTTGTTGCTGTTACTTGGAGCCTAAGGAATGCCAGTAACATTTGCTCCGGAACCCTGGTTTTCCTGGGGTATTAATATACCCATCAAATGCGTGTCTATAAAGCTTGTTTGAATTAAAGCAAAATTTTAAAATTCGAGTTGATTTTTGCTTTGCCTTTTGAAACTTTCTTTGCCAAGAAAGGAAGGTTTCAGACGACAGCCACAGTTAGCATATTTTGATGCCTGAATAATCTCTCAAGAAAATGCAAATCACGCCCGATTCCATGACCTAGGTGATAGGTGTGGGAGACGAGGAAGGTTTCAAAGCCAAACAGTCATGTGTTGTGGTAGAGACACACCAAGGACCCGTTAAAGTAAGTGAAGACTGAGTATGAGAATTAAAGCTCTACAGTGCATACCTCACACTGATTTCTTCTCCTTAGAATATTCCAGTTCTTACTATAAGACCGAGAGTTGATCACTGTGCCTAAAACATAGCAGGTGTTTGGCATTACATACGAATACATGGATATATGTATGTATGATTTAGATATACATGCACTGTGTATATTTATGTAACATATATAAATTATAAAGTAAGAATTAGAAATGATAAAACAGTTTACCTGTGATTCGGAATGGAAGAAAGAACAAAAGCAGGGAGGAAGAGAGAAGAGAGGGAGAAAGGGAAGGAACAGAGATTGGATGGGAGGGAAGGAAAACAGAAGGGAGGGAGGAAGAAAGAAGAAAGGAGAGACAGGGAAAGGATGGGAAGAAGGGAAGGGAAACAAGAGAAAGCAGCAGGGGGTGTCTACCATCTCACTCATCTGGACCACATCTACGGATGACCATCTACCCTTCATCACTTCACTCCTTTGAGCACCACACTAATCCAAACCTCCACCAGTGCCTGCAGTGCGATGGCCTCGGCTGTGTAAATAAGAGGAGATGCAGTCCTGACAAGCCCTGAGGTGTGAAGGTAAGGACTTGACTTTGGCCAATAAAAAACCCAAGACTTCAAATTCCAAGTCAACTGACTCGAAGACATGAAACTCATGAGGGTCAGGATCTTGCGTCACACACTGCTTGCTATACCCCACCTCCTAGGGACCAGGACCATGCTTCACTCCCTACTGTACCCCAGCTCATGAGGACAGGACCTTGCTTCACTCACTAATGTACCCCAGATTGTAAGGCAGGGGCATTCCCTCATATACTAGGACTTATATCAGTGTCCAGCTAGAATAACAGGCATCTAATAAAAATTGTCCTAAAATTCATATTGCCAACATGAATATTTTTTTCAGGTTCTAGTACAGACTGTAATCTAGAGCAACAATTCTAAAAATATGGTCATGGCACCTCTGAAGTCACCAAGACCTGTTCAGGAGTCTTTAAGGTCAAAAATTTTTCCATAATAAGGAGAAAATAACATTTGCCTTTTTCACTTTCATTTTTTTAAGAGTACACTGGAGTTTTATAGAGGTTGTAAAGTAGTACCATCATTCCTCTGAAGAATAATGTGCCCTCTGGTTTAAATTTCTAATGGGAAGGGATGTTTCAATTCTAAGAAGATGGAATAGAATTCCTTTTCCATCTTCCCCTCTCTGTGCACAATGAAAACAAAGAGAAAATTCTAACAGGTGGGAAAGGCTGGCTAAAGAACTCAAGGCGTGAGAAGTTCCCTGAGCTTCCTTTCTGCTTCATCTTCTCCAGACTTGGAGCTAAAGAAGCAAACAGCCAAGAAACACCAGTAAAGACTGATAGGACAGTCCCTTGAGTTTTCTCTCCTTAGTCAAAGGTCCAGGACAGTGACTGCACTTAATAAGACAAACCATTAGACAGCAACTCCTCTGACTTCAAATAAACAGTACCCCATGGCTCCACTCCTTCCCATGCAAGCAAAGGCCAAATGATGACTCCTGAACTCCATTCTTGCTATGGTCAGTGAGGTGCTAGATAACCACGCCAGGTAGGTGTCAGAAGGTCAGGCAGGGACCTGGGACTTTTACCTTGCCAGTCAGTAACATCTCTCTGGCCGACCTGTCCCCAGCCTAGGTGTCCTTCCCACTTCCCTCTGCAGTGATATCAGATGATGCCCACAGCAGAGTCAAACTTTCACCACAGCCCAGGGACAGCAAGGCCATTTCCACTTAAATATCCCTGAGGACCACATGGGGAACTGGTACTTTCCATCTAGCAATAATAAAGAGTTCCCTGCCAAGGTGGGAAACTTAGACTTCTGAATCCTAATCACCAGGCAGATCCCAGGGTAAGCAGCCACTTTACTACAAAGGAAGCAAGCTAACACAGAGAATTATGTAAGAACTAGAATGTCATGAGATGCTAAAATTCCAAGTCTAAAGCAAGAAAAAAAAAATAGAAAGACCTCTGAGCTGGGGAAAAAGGTTCAAAGAGTAAAGTAATTCAGATCCCCAGAAACAACATAAAATGTCAGGCATCCTGGATGGTGCCTATAATTCCAGTGCTGGGAAGGGAAGACAGGGAATCTCTGGGGCTCACTAACTAGCTAGTGTCATGGTTTGATCCAGGTGTCCCCCACAAACAAATGAATGTGTTCTGGGTAATTGATCCTCAGCTAATGGCAGTTTGGATTTTACAAGCTCCATGGAACTGTGTTGTTGGGGGCGGGCTTATGGGGTTATAAGCCAGCTTCCCCTTGCCAGTATTTGGCACACCTTCCTGCCGCTGTTTGCGGTGCTGTGGCGGAGGTGATGTCCAGCCCTCTGCTCATGCCATCATTTTCCCTGCCAGGATGGAGTCTCCCCTCGAGTCCGTAAGCCAAATAAACCCATTCCTCCACAAACTGCTTTTGTTTGGGTTCTTTCTGTGCAGCAACTAGAAAGCTGACCACAACAGCTAGTATAACTGAATTAGTGAATTCTAGGCTCAGCAAGGACCCTGTTTTAAAGAATAGAAGTGAAGAGTGATGGAGAAAGATATTCAATGTCTACTTCTGGTCTCCACATGCATGTGCAAACATGTGAACGCATACACACACACACACCACACAAATGCAAATAAAAAAAAAAAACTAAGAAGATTTAAAATTAAGTGAAAAAGCAATGCCAAAATGTTATAATTGTTTGAGAACTTGTTAAAGCAGCCATGATTTATTAAATGCTTAAATGAGCAAGAATAAACATATTAAAAATAAATGAAGAATACAGAAAGGCTAAGCACAGAAATAGATAAAAAATAAAAAATTTTAGAACTAGAAAGTACTGTTATTGAAATAAAAAGTTCAATAAAGGGACTCAAGCTGGGCATGGTGACACACTCCTTTATTGCCAGCACTTGGGAGGCAGAGAGTTCGAGGCCACCCTGAGACAGACTACATAGTAAATTACAAGTCAGCCTGAGCTAGAATGAGATCCTACCTGAAAAAAAAAGTATATATATATATATATATATATATATATATATATATATATATATATGTGTGTGTGTGTGTGTGTGTGTGTGTGTGTGTGTGTGTGTGTATGTATATATATGGAGAGAGAGAGAGAGAGAGAGAGAGAGAGAGGAGAGAGATAATCAATTCAAAAGGAAAGGTAAGATCATCTGAAGGTAAAACCAAAGAAATTATCCAAGCTAGACAACAGAGAGAAGGCAGACTCAAGAGAAAAAATGAACAAAATGTCGGTAACTTTGGGGACTATTGCAAAAGATCTAATATTCAAGTCATTAAAGTGACAGGACAGAAGAAAAAGAATGATCTGGGAAAACATTCAAAAGAATAACAGATTTTAAAAATGCCCAAATTGAGCCAGACATGGTGGTGAACATCTCGAGACCCAGCACTCAGAAGGCAGAGGTAGGAGGATCACCAAGTGTTTGAGGCCACCCTGAGAGTACATAGTGAATTCCAGGTCAGCCTGTCAGCCTGAGTTACATCAAGACCCTACCTTGAAAAAAAAAAAAAAACTGAATTAAAAAAATTTTTTTTTAATCCAGTGTCCAGAAAACACACAGAGATCTATAGATTCAAAAAACTGAGAAAAATCCCAACTGGTATGTATATGGTATATAAAGAAACCCATCCATCCCAAGACACATCATAACTAAACTTCCAAAACCTTAAAAGGAAAAATCTTGAAAACATCCAGAGAAAGCCAACATGGAAGCTATATGGTCGTTATGTGAGGAAACAAAACTCAGACGACAACAGATTTCTCATCAGAAACCATGGAAGCCAGGATGAAATGCCATGCAGTTTTCAGGTGTTGAAAGATAGCCGAAATCCTACGCCCAGTGAAAACATTCTTCAGGAATGTGGGTGAAGTCTAAAGAGTCTCAGAATAAAACCTAAAAGTTTATTGCAAGCAGACTCACACTCAAAGAATGGATTAGGAAGTTCTCCGAACAGAAGGGACACAATGAAAGAAGAAATACTGAGACATTAGGAAGCATCTAAGGTATGGTCACTGGTAAAGCAACTGACTAACATACATGAGGCCCTGAGTTCAAGCGCGAAGGAGGGAGGGAGAGAGGAAAAGAGGAAGTGTGTTCAGCCTACTCATGGCGACAGACTGCGTTTTATATCAGTGGTCTCTGTCTTCTCCAATTATCACTGGCCAATTTCCCCCGGCAGCTTATGCAGTGCCTTCCAGCACTGCACTAGCCTAGGCGAGGTAATCAACAGCTTTTAATTTGGCCAAGTAACCCACTTAGTGACAAGGAGCCCTCAAATGGAATTGGGACTCAAGGCAAAATCCTTTGGGAACCAAAATCTTGGGCCCCCCAAAGAGAAATTCAGTTTGCCAGTGAACTACAAAGAGGCTACTCACAACAGAATCTTGTCAATTCAGAGATGTGTATCTCAGTTAACATATACTGATCTCACTCTCCGATGGAGATTCTGTTTGTATTTTTCAGTAGGCATTGAGAGAGCCATGGCCTTTCCCAGACCTACTATGGAAGATCCACACGGAACCCCACAGAGAGTGGTGAGATAAGCAAGAGACCTATAACCACAACCAGTCAACCCAAGATGAGCCAGCGAGACAGACACCAACAATTTTCAACACAACCTAAAGCAGAAGTACAGAGACACCTAAGACCTCAACAATAAAGCAGCCTTAATACTCACCCACCATGACTCAGGAAACTGAGCGGAAGAGGGGGCAGAAAGATTGTAAGAGCCAAGGTGAGGGAGAATATCCAGAGACATCGCCCCCTCAGCAACAACATACAAAGGGGGGTGGAACCCGGTTGACTCCTAGGCTCTCCACAACCCCCTACCCCATGGACTGATCCAGACTGCCCACGGAGGAGGATATCCAGCTGATTGGGGACAGGGAAGAGGGAAATTAGGGAATTGAGGACACCAACACATTATTTGCTCATACAATGTATCTAATTATGGATAATAAAGATTTTTTTAAAAAGAGGAAGGAAAGAACAAAGCAAACAAACAAAAAAAAAACATGTGTAAACACAACTGGATTTCCTTCTTTGAGTTTTTGAAAGTCTGTTTGAAGCACACTACCCAAGATGGCTCTAGCTCTATGTGCAGGAAATACTGAAGTGGACAAGCAGGGAGCCCCCACACTTGATACAAACGAGAGTAATTACTATCCTGTTAGTCAGTAGGGATGAACTATACAAAACACAGAAAGGATATGGACATCAACAGAGGATCAACAGAATCAGACCAAAGTTCACAGACCATTCCAAGCAGAAACAGTACGTATTATTCTCGAGTGCCTCCAACCACATCTGAGACACAGCAAGAATTATGTGAGAAAACAGGCTTCACTGAGCATGCTCTCTAACTGAAATCACATCAAACCAGAAATCAGTAACAGAAAGAGGATCATCTCCAAATCCATGGGAACTATGCGATATGCATATAAATAACAATAGGTCAGAGATGAAACTTCAACAGAATGAACAAAATGAAAATATCAAGGCTTGCAGAGCACAGCTCAAGCAGGGTCAAGGAGGTGTTAAATGCACACACAAGAGAAGAAATCTCAAGTATAGAATTCTCACCTCAAGAGCCCAGACAAAAAGGCAGAGTTGATGCAAAGCAAGCAGAAGAAAAGAAATGAAAAGGAACAGAAATCAATAAAATTAAAGAGAAAAATAATAAATGGGAAAAATTAATGAAGCGGGGCTGAGGAGGAGCTCAGCATTAGTGCTTGTCCAGATTACAAGAAGCCCTCGGTTCACTACCCAGTACTAAAAACATGAATTAATGAAGCAAACAGTTGGTTCTTTTAAATTATGATTAAAATTGTCAAGATTCTGTCACAAGTGACAAAGAGAGAAGACACAAAGGACCAACGTGAAATGTGAGATGACGCACGGAATCTAATCAGACCATGCTGACATAAAAACGGAAGTGAGGGAAGGGTGTGAACTCTCCCAGGCCCAAATTGGCAACTGAAATGAAATGTACCACTCCCCCCAAAAAATGCGAATTTCTACCGCTCATCCAACATGAAACAGTTTGAAGAGCCCTGTAACTACTAAGGAAGTTGAACTCATAAATTTAAATATTTTCTAGGAAAAAAAAATCTCAAGCCCAAATGTCTATCAACTGTTTGAAAGAATGACACCAACTCTCTACAATCTCTTCCAGAAAATGAAAGAAACACAACCCAATCCAGTTAATGGGGCTAGTGTTGTCCTGATTTTAAAATAAGAACCAAAATAAATCAAAATAGAAAAAAAAAGCATTAAATAAGTAAACTTCAGACCAATATCCCTCATGAATCTTTGTCTTATCTTTTAAAAAGACTCCACTAAGCAAGCCTCTATGGTAATGTATTGCACACTCTCTTCTTCATGGACCAAAACAATTTTAAAGTAACCAAAATAATCAACAGAAGAAAATTCCAGTGCAGTAAATATTAATTTAAAAAGCCTACATGAAGAGACTGACATTTCCCATCAGTGAAAACCAACAAGCCCACTGAGGAGAGCCCTAGGGAAAGAAGGAAGAGAAGACAGAAGACTACAACCTTGTTTTAATTTTTTAAAAAGAACTGTGATGATCAAATGAGATAATGGATACAGCATAGAAAGTATACAATAAATTATACGATTTTATTTTTACGAAATAAAAGCCCACATGAACAAAAACTCTGGAATCCAGAATGTTTGTAAGTGTGCAATGAGCAATTAATGATGAATGTTTGTGTTGAAGTAATTAAGACTGGACTCCTCTTGCTTGGGGCACTAGCTCTTGGTGTTGACCAGAGCTACACAAGCCAACATCAGAAGACTCCTGTGTATAACCAACACCTCCTCAGAGTCCCTTATGAACACAGCAAGCATCGTTAAATCTATGTCCTGGGAGTCCACAGCCTGCCCTGTGGTACAGACCCTGAGGAAAGAGCCATACATGTCACAGTGAAGTTCTTTCAGCCTAGAAGTGTCCTTGCTAAGCTTGAGAGAACGTGGGGAAAGAAGCAGATTGAGTTACCCTGCCTGCTGTATTTCACCCTATTCAGAGCTCCACCAAACTCACATTTCCCTAGGGTTTTCTGAGCTCTCCAACATTTTGCCTTCAAAAAAAAAAAGCAGAGATCAAAATGGTCTTTAACATGCTCACTAGGATGACTCTAATTATTTTAATGGAAAATTAAATTGACAAGTGTATAGGGGAAAAAAATGGAACTTTTAGATATTGCTGTTGGGAATGCGACATGGTAGAGCCACTGTGGAAAACAGTACTTTCTCAAAAAGCTACACAGAATTACCACAAGACCCAACAATTCTAATGCCAGATATATATCCAAAAAAATTAAAATAGGTGCTGAGTCCAAAAGTGTTTACACCCTAGGAGCACCATTCACAATAGCCAAGGACAGACAACCTACCAGGCTTTGGCGCACACACAGTGGCAGTCACCAACGTCATTAAAAAGAAGGAAGGACTGACAGGTGCTACAACCTAGACGGGCTGCAAGCACGATGCTAAGTGAACAAAAGGTTACATAAAAGATGATTCCAATTATATGAAATTATCAATAATCCCTAGAAGCAGAAATCCACAAAGACTGAAAGCAGATTGGAAATTACTAAGTACTGGGAGGAGGGAGGAATGAGAACACTTGCTTACAGGTCCCCTTTTCAGCTACTGAAAATGTTTTGGAGTTAGACAGGTACAGTCTTCTGCAATACTGACAATGTACTAAGTGTCACTCATTTGGATGATGTGTGTAAATTTTACCTGAATAATTTTTCAGGGTGAAATGTCACTTGTCACTTAAGACTGAACAATGAAAATGCAAATTGTATGCCTGAAAAATAATACTGGTCAACCTTTCATTTAGCCAATGCGAATTAAATTTTCATATGTGCGCCTACAGCTCCTGTCCACTGTCCCAGAATGTGGAGTTGGGTGATGGCACTCACGCTGCCCACCCTCACTCCAAGTACCTCAGTCTCTATTTCTGTCTGTCTTTCTCTCCCATCCCTGTTAGCGGAACTAAGACACTGAACATTTATTTTTCACATGTATATTCTTGGGACTCGGCACAGTAATTTTGTAAAATGAATGAAAGAAGAAAAAAGTCAATAAAGGCACTTCAGCATGTAAACCATCAGAGAGGTTGAAAGACATTATCAAATTATCTTCTGCATTTTGAAGTGGGATTTGTTACGGCAATGAACTCCAATTCTTGGTATTTGATTGTTGATTTTCTTTATATGCCAAAATGCCTATAAATTTTAAAGACATAAAATTCTCAGAAAATCTGAAATTTGAATTTCCATCTTTTTAATTTTAAATAAATGTGTCTAAGCGCTTGTTGAAAGTTAGGAATATCTCAAAATTAAACAAAATAGATACACACGCATACACCCACATTCATAGGTACACACATACGCATGCCAAAAAAATTAAATGAAACAAAATGGTTACATAGTTAAAATAATCCTGAAATATGAATTATCAGTCAAAATAATTGTCTTTGAAATGTCTCTAAATTATGTGTTTAAAAATACTTTGAACAGAAGAATTATCAAAAATGAGAAGCAACATGATTATCCCACCAACTTTAAAAAAATAGGAAAAAAGGCAAATTTTGCTTCTTCAGTACAGCCTTGCACCTATTTGCAGAGATGAGACCTTGGAGAGGCTCCCCTTTGCTCTCATTCTCTGTAGTCTTCAGAGTAAAATCTGCTTGAAGGTTTTGTTTTAGGCAAAAATAAAGAAAAGACTAAGTAAATCAAAATAACTGAAACTAAAGATTTTAACACACTTCAATAACTTCTTAATATTTTCTTTTAAGATGAGCTGTTCACTTTGGATTTCTTGGCATTCACCAAGCATACATTTATAATGTATAAAATATAAATTGAATATTGAATAATATGAATGTCTAGGCCAGAAAACTGTAAAAATTTATAAGAAATGTATAACATAATATTCTGAGATCTGTTTTACCCAAGATTTGGAACAGATTTAATACAAAGTATGAAATATATAATATTTGTGGCAGGAAAATAAAAATAATTTTAACTGCTTTTCTGTAAATCTGTCTCTCAAGATCATGCCCTCTCTTCCTCTGACCAAACAGCGCTGGACACTGGATTCAGAGGTTTGTCTCCATTATATGACCTGCTCACTAGCAGAAGGTTCCATCGCAAACACAGAGAACATGTTAGTTTCAAAAGACACATCCTATATGCGTTAGACGCAATTATATACTTATTTCTATATAGGCTTCTAAAGTTTGACTTTGGAAAAATTCTAAATTTCCTTCAGTGAGTTTAAGCGTCCAAATAATATAACAGAGACAAAACACATGGTCAGCACCTAATAAACATGTCGACTGGAAAATATCATGTAACATAGGTTGTAGGGATTTTCGTTTTGTATTTTTAATTGTTGTTGTTTTTGTTTTTTCAAGGTAGGGTCTCACTCTAGTCCAGGCTCACCTGGAATTCACTATGTAGTCTCAGGGTGGCCTCAAACTCACAGCTATCCTCCTACCTCTGTCTCCAAATGCTGGGATTAAAGGTGTGCGCCACCACGCCCAGCTCTTAATTTTTTTTTTTTTTTGAGGTAGGGTCTCACTGTAGCTCAGGCTGACCTGCAGCTCATTCTGTAGCCTTAAGCTGGCCTTGAACTCATATCGATCCTCCTACCTGAGGCTCCTAAATCCTGGGATTAAAGGCATGTTGCCACCATACTCAGCCCTAATAAGGATTTCTTGATGTGTATTTTTTTAATAGAAGGATACTTTTGTTTAAAATGACAGCTATATCTCCTAAAATATAAATTGTCTAACTAGTTCTCTAAAATGTATGTCCCAAAAGTCTTAAATTTAAATGCATAATTTTTTCAAAAATAAGTAAACAAATGTTTTCTCCTAATATTTCCTCACAGCCCCTCTTGTGAGGGAAGGGTGACTTCATCTATAATCACCCCCTTGGGAGCACTAATGACTTTGTTTTATAGAAATTTTTCAAAGTTCATTTCCCAAGACCTTTTTAAGACGAATGTCATGTTTCAAGACATAATCCAAACTCAACAGGTTTGGGTCCCATATCTGCATCATTCAGCGCTCTCTGTTACCAGTGAGAAGTCAGAGGCTGACCTCACGTGTTCTCTGCCTGGCTTTCTTTCTAGAAGACTATGTTTTCCTTGTTTGCTATTCTGAAGTTTCTCAGGAGCATGTCTAGGAATAGGTATTTTAAAACCCTTGAGCCTGGAACTTAGCACTGTCTTCCATCTGGAGATGGGAGGAGCATTGCTACAGATCACCTGGGCACAGGTATATGTACAGACTTAAAGAGTTTTTCTAAGCCATGCAAATTAAAATATCTACACTTTCCTCCCACATCCCTATGACAAAAGTCAAATTCTTTAGTTCCTCAAACCTTCAGATAGTTAAGGATATGGAAAACAGTCAGCCAGCTAGGGAACAGGGCTAAACTATGAACCGTAGCTGTGATAACCCAAAGCATTCTGAATGAGGCTTTCTGTAGCCGACAGGAGTAAAAGAATTGAAACAACACTGAAAAATATGAATATGCCCACAAAATTATTGACTTTAAATGAATGAGCAGGCATCCCAATATTCTCCCTTTTTCCTACCAAGTACTGTAATTTTAAACTTTAACATTATTAAAAGAAAAATGTTAAACATACCTAGAACATTCCTGGTATATGAGATCCAGAGTCTTCTAGGAAGCTATCAGAACCTTTTTTCATATATAGAGTGTTGTTGCTTTCCCCTTTTTTGTCATTACATTTTGTTATCCCAAGAGTGAAAACAAGCAAAATATTTTAAGATGAAAGCATTTTTAGATAAGTCGATTTCTGGTCTATAGGCTCGAGTTATCGTGTCCCACAAGTGACAGCCATACAGCAGGGTTCCATGTACATTGTATTTTAATTATTCTAACGACACGGAAGGATAGAACTGTACGTCCTCAATGCACTACGTGCCAGAGCAAAGACATTTATAACCTGCTTTGTAAACAGTGGCTTTCATGTCTATTTCATAGATACTCTAAACATGGAGAAAATGATCTTAAAATATAATCAAAAGCACAGTGCTCATAAAGATTTATTTTGGGGGCTGGAGAGATGGCTCAGCGGTTAAAGCACTTGCCTCCAGTGCCCAAGGCTCCAGGTTCAATTCCCCAGTACCCACATAGGCCAGACCCACAAGGTGGTGGCCCTGGTGTTCTCTCTCTCTCTCTCTCTCTCTCTCTCTCTCTCTCGCTCGCTCGCTCTCTCTCTCTCTCTCTCTCTCTGCTTGAAAATGAATAAATAAAATATTTTTTTAAAAAAGATTTATTTTTGTTCCAGTTACTTCTCAAATGACAGTACCAGAATTGTATTATTTAAAATAAATATATCATTGTGTGACTTATTTACAGTTTTGAAAGGGCTTGCTTACTTTGACTTATAGAGAAAACTCTGGTTATGAGGATGTATTCATTTGAACATTTGACTTACTTGCTCAGTCTCAATAAAAACTATTATAACTACATGTCTTAAATATCCAAGCACTGAATTGTGCTTCGAAATTGAATTCACATTTCTTAATCCCAATATTTTTCATGAAAACATCACAGTAATATTGCAGTGATAACCACTCTAATTTCACCACAAAACGTTAAGAAATACTTGGAACCACAATGCTTAACTTACTTTTCTTAAAGAAAAAGCCAGAGACAGAAATGACTAAGTGATTCTCCACATTCCCATCAGCCCTTTCGAAAGACAACATGGTAATCTGATTGATCTCTAAGTCACCTGTATTTATACAACTGCTACGAAAAATTAAGCCTTTTCAGTTGCAAGTTTTTTATCTCTTCACTTGCATCAAAAGCTGTCCGTCTGTAATGCTAATAGAGCAAGTAGTTTGATCCTTTTAGCTAATTAGTGGATCAGCGAGAAGGAAGTCAGGCCACTGCAATTACTGTCCACATGTTCATTTATGCCAAATATGCTGTAGGTCAATGTAACCATTTTTATTTCACAAAAGGCTACTTTTTCCCTCCACATAATGTCTCTCTGGAAATGATCAACTGCCCTCCCATTAACATAATGACCGTTTGTATTTGTGGTAGAAACAAAAAGCCATCAAGTGTGGTTTCAACCAGAAGAGCTAAAGTGGACAGCACAGAGAGGGACATTTCTGCAACATCCCTAAGCCATCCTAATTCTGTCTCTCTCTTCTATGAAAGTCTAATCATATATATTTAATTCCATTCTTTAAAATTTCAGTAGACAACTTCAGTGCGAACCTACCACTGCCCTGTCAGAAAATCTTTGATGTCAGAGCATAATAGCTCCTGAAAGAACAGCACTCATACTTAATGCGACATGAAACCAGGCCTCTGCAGAGGGGATGTCTGCTGTCAGGAACAAACAATTTCACTGCCATTCCCCAAATGTGACAAGGTTGGGACCTATATGTACAGCATCCCTAACTACCAACAGGGACTTAGGTTCATCAGGAATTAAAGTCAGCTTCATTCTGTTAAATATGCCCATCGACATTTTGGAAAGAAAGAATCAATTATATTTTCATGTCAAACTGCATATGGCTCTATACTTATTCCTCAAAGAATGAAGAAGGAAGCCAGCCTTTCTACTAAGCAGTAACCCATGTATCACTTCATTATTCTAGAAGTCAAACCAAACACACCTTTTGTAAGACTTTTATAATATGTTTAGATTAGCAATTACTCTGCAGACCTTCTCCTTGGGGTGTTTTTACCTGGAGCAAAACATCGAGTTAAGAGCAGCCATTTCAGGCAAACGGTCCATCCATACAGAAAAAGGAGCCAGGGAGAGAGTGAGTGCCTGTGGAAACAGTGAAACACCCAGTATATTGATTCTGACTTAAAGACCTAATGAAAAGATGGTGATGTCCAAACAGAACACAAAACATGTATGAAGAAATGAAAATAACACTCAAGTTGAAGGCACAAAGTGGCTCATGCATCTGGAGTTTGTTGACAGCGACACATGGCTTTCTCGTATTCTCTTGCCCTACACACACACACACACACACACACA
>PVHP010030537.1:0-21792 GCA_004024765.1 Zapus hudsonius | reverse complement strand
AAACTCAACAACCAATAGGCAAACACCCAACATATGCAGTTCAGGTCCCATATTACAACCAGTGACTGACAGTTTCTGGATTTTCCGATTCTGTCCCTCCAGTTTAGCTGAGTACCTGGGGAAATTTCCATCACAAGCCAGTAGCACTATATGGGAGCCTTTGCACAATCCTGGTATGTCCAAAACATCTTCAGGTCTCCAATGCTAACTACAGTCCATCATCCAATAGCTTCACTTGCCAATCAGGGACTTCACGCCCTGTTCAAAATACCACATCTCAGCAGCGGCTCCTGGAACCGTGTGTACTTCACGACCCACTCCATGCATGCGTTCCTCATTCTTCCAAAAGCAATACCAGGTATGCAGGACACAGCCATGTTATTAATTCAGGGACAAAATAGATGTGACTTTGCCAGTGGAACAGAAACCAACGATTTTCAACACAAAGACCCCTAAGCTCACAACCTTAAAGCAAACTTATTACTCATCCACCACGACTCAGGGAACTATGCGGAAGAGGGGGCGGAAAGATTGTGAGAGCCGTGGTGGGGGAGACTATCCAGAGGTACAGACAGGAGAAACTGGCTGATTACTAGTCTATCCATGGTCCCCTGTCACAAGGACTGATCCAGACGACCCATGGAGGTTATCCAGTTGAGGGGGGAGGGGAGGGCAGTGGGGAATTGGGGATAACAACTCATTGTTTTCCCACTAAATAAATGTTGTAACTCATTATGGACAATAAAAAAATAAATAATAAAAAAAATAGATGTGACTTTGAAGAGCAGATTCCATTCTTTCAGTGATTTCCTTTCCAAAGAGTTTTCACAGTCCATCTTTCTGTCCTTTCTGGGTGGGAACACCTCAAGCATCTCTCAATTGTTTCAATGTAAAGCAGTTAGGCCATAATCAAAAGCCAGTCTCTGCCTGTAAGTTGAAATTGCTTTAAGGTTTTTCTAACTTCAAATCTTAAATTCTCAGTCCCATATCCATAGCCAAGCACACAGTCCATTACTTAAATTCAGCCTTGGTCAAACTCTCTGGGCATGGGCAGTAGGACACATCTACTGCTTGACTCAGGCACACACTTCTATTAAGGTTGTCTGCAGTCTCTTCTTACCCTTAGAAACTTCACAAGCTAAGTTCCAAATGCAATTCTCTCTGCACTGAGCATTCCAAAATTCTCACCAGAAGAGTCTATAAAACTTGGCTTACCACTCTGGAAGGCATCTTCAGGTGCAAGTACCAAGTCCATGTACATTCCTCTGGCACACAAGTTCTAGAAGATCAAAATCCACATGGTCAGATTCATCTCAGTGAATCACCCCACTCCTGGTACCAAATCTGTCGCAGTCAGCCACATGCCGCTGGGATGAGTCTCCAAACCAGGCACAGTTTTTGGGAGGAAAGGATTTATTTGTAGCTATAGATACAGGAAAATTCCAGAATGCAAAAGAGACTGCTCCCCTTTCACAGGTCCCAGCAGAGAGAAAAACCTATCACCTACACCATACACATGGAACAACAAACAGGCAGCAGAACCATGAGAGAATTTCTTTCTCTTCATATAGCCTTAGGATGGGGTCTTAAAACCCTTCCCCAGACTTAATGGCTTCCTGAGTCTCTGCAATTTCCTTCCTGTACTGCCCACATAGGAAAGGATGTTCCCTTCTACTTTCCTTGAACTTCTTTACATCTTTCCCCTTGCTGAGAGGCTGCCTTCCTGTAAACATCCTCAGAGACCCATCCAATAAAATTAAAAAGATACAAGTTGACAACAAAACCTAGCTATCACAATAGTGTTTCAACATTTAGGCAGCAAGTACAATACCTAGGGAAAGTGACTGAGACCTCTAACCTCTCATACCAATAGCTATGTAAGCAATCCTCATGGCCATATGACATCATCAGTTTAAATACAAATTTGGTCCTATCCATGTGTCAACCTGAGCTTTCCAGAACACTTCTGTCAAGGCACTAATTTTTGTGAAGAACAAGAACTCTATGTGCTAAGAAAATGCCACAAATACTACATTATAGCCCAATTTGATTTTGACCAACATTCTCTCAAGTATGCTAAGATAGTTTTGCAACTCACAGAGGCTCCTAGATGTAAATATGAGAGATGGATTGGAAAGACTTGGGGGCAGAGACACAGATCAAAGTCATGCACATGCTACGGGTAGGAGACATTTAGGATGATGAATGAGACACTGCTGCTCTTTAGAAAGTCTGCACCTAGATAAGGGCAGCTTGACTGTGAATAAGAAGGATTATAAAATTCAACGCACACACAAGATCACCCCACTGAAAGTCAGAAAAGATGAATATGTTCCAACATACTTCACAGAGTGTACTTGCCCCTGGGCCCTTTGCTCTATTGCTGCTCATTACAACAATTGATTGGTTCAGTGATACACAGCCTCATTAAGATAAGACTGACTTATCCACCCACTGTTGTATTTTAAGCAGATAAGAGATTATACTTGGGGAATCACTAAATGCAATTTTAAAAATAAAGATAAGCTCTTAAAATATGCTTAAATCAGCTAGAATGTTATCTCATGTAGACATCTGTGATGAAGCCTATTAGGATATTAATGAAAAATTTATTTAGTGTCTCAAAACAAAAACCATAGGACATAGATGATAGACATTCTTATAGTTGTAAACTTTGAGTAACTTTAATAATATCCTGAAAAGTAAATAAGTAGATTTGTGCTGTGCTTTGTAATTATGATAAACTGTCCAAGACCCAGGAAGTAGATATGTCTTACTCATATATGTGGCAACTGCATCTGCATCTCTGACAGCATTGAAAGCAATTTTAAAAATATTATAAATATGGGCACCACACATTATATTTTAATATTTTTTATTCTTTTCAATGCTATGGGAATTAAGAAAAACAGAAAATAGTAGGCAAAAACTGTGCTTTTATGGATTTATTTAGAGTTTTAACCAACTAGACACCATGATATATAAATCATTTCTCAAGATGAGCAAGAGGATATGGGAAACCAGTGAAACAACTATAGTTTTAGGTAAAGGTTTTAGAGAGTTAAAGCTGATCATAGAGATTGAAGACAACTTTCAAACAAGGATATTTTCAGCTTGCTATTAAGATTCTTTCACGTAGCAGCTATTTTTTTAAAGGAATGACTTAGTTAAAGAAAGATCAAATTTGTGTAACCCTTTGGAGTCAGTATTCACTGATAATTGGCATAATTTAAAAGGCTAAATAATGAATGCAATCCAAAGTGATTGTTTCTTCTGCTTTGTAAACTGCATCTCCCAATATAGTATCATTTGTCCTCACAGCTGTATCAAAAGTGTTAGGATAATAACTTTGCACCAGAAAGGAATAGGAAATAGATGCTGATTGGAAGGGAAATACTAATTGAATTATCTTTTACCTAGAACTTTTTTTTAAAACTCCATCACATTAGCACGTCATTTCAGTCAGTTCATGAATTGCTGCTTGCATGCAAAGGCAACTGTTTTAATTTTTTCTTTCTATATACCATCACATATGATCATACTTCTGCATGTTTTATAAATTAGAAAATTGATATTAAGAACATTTCAATGTTTTATGGATGAATCACATCCTTTCTTTCAGATAGGCTTTGTTGTCATAAATTAATGAAAGAGACCAAACCTGCTCCAAAATCTTCAGACTTAACCATACAAAAAAAGAAGTGTACTCTTAAGACCAATGCAGGAGGTTCAAAGTAGAATGATTTGAAAAGAGATTATAATAGTAAAATTCAGAGAAATATGACTGAGAAAAATGTTATATAAGATACTGTGAATCTTAGGATAAGAAATTCAGCCAAATGAAAACATGGATAGGGAAGGCAAAATAAAGGTGTTTTGATGTTACTAATAATCAATTCAATTCATACATCTCAAAAATATGATTGAAGAAAACATCCTTGGCCATAGAAATGTTAAAAAGTATGTGTGAATGATTAATAAAAATTTCCATGTAGAATATATTCAAAATATGATCATTAAATTAGAAGTGACAAGAAATTATTGACACAAAGAAAGTTCTTTGATTTCTTTTGGATATTCAATGACTGTGGCTGATATTACACTGCCTGAAACTGCCTTGCTGTAGTTGTTGTTATTATAGTTGGGTTTAGTTGGGAAACTGTTGTCACTGGTCTTGAATACCAATTTTGAACCAAGATTCCATATATCCTCTTAACCTAAAATGTGAGGACTCTTGCTTACATTCAGTGAAATTCTGAAATTATCAGGGAACAGTCTCCAATGGTAGAGCTTTGTGGGTCTAGACACAGGTGATTTCTGGTAAGTCTGTTCTGAACATCTACTCAAATGGTCATGTGAATATTAAAAATCTCAAAACTCTTGCCCTTTCTTTAGATGCTGACCATGGGGAGCATGTTCAATTTATCTCAGGGATCTCCCCTTAGCTTGATAAAGGGGATAAATTTCAAGTTGCCAAGCTAGAAAAAAAAAGTGTCAAGGAACTTAACACATATTCTGCAAAGAAAAACTTCCCAGATTCATCCTTGGATGTTAAATGAAGAAAGTGAAGAATATTTCTTATAATATCCCTGATGAAATTCTTGATTGCAACCGACATAACCAATATCTGGTTATATGAAAAGAGGTAATTTTATAGGGATATTTAATGATAATAAGCTCTCCTGAATGGTGTTGAATGATATGGGAAAGAATTGAATTACTTTTTAAAGAGATAATAAGGGGCTGGAGAGAAGGTGTCACCATTGAATGTGCTTGCTTTCAGAGCCTGGCCATCCTGGTTCAATTCTCCAATATCAACATGAAACCAATGTCAAGAAAGTGGCCCATGTGTCTAGAATTTGTTTGCAATGGCAGGAGTCCTGGCATGCATATAGTCAAATTCCCTACCCCAATATTTAGTTGAACTAAAATGAATGTTATATGGTCAGCATCCACTTAATCATAGGAAATAAAAAAAAACTAAGAAAAAAAGAAAAGAAAACTGAAGACCAAGATTTACATGAAAAGCATTAGCTGACAAGCAGCCAGAAGAAAGCAGGACTCACAGTAGAGGTTGATGCATTACTAGAGGTTTGCTGCATCACTACTAGCAGGATGCAGTATAGGAATGAAGGTCTGAATGTATAATCTTCCCATACATTTGTCGTGATGAAGAGATGTGACAATGTGCTCCTGCTCCAGCTTCTATCAGTCATATTTAATGGAAACCTTTAGAATCATCTCAACTTCGTTCAAGTGAATTTAAACAATAACAGTTATTTGCAGACACCAGAAAAAAACATTTTAATTAAATATCTATTCTATGAAGATGTTTTAGTATTCACAAGTTCCCTTTTTTATGGTAAAGAAGGAATTGTGAAGGTGGGGGAAGCATTGGACCCTTGAGGATGATCGTGGCCTGCTAAGTCTTAATAAAGTAGCAGCCAACTCATTAGCCCTGGCTCTGTCTGACATGATATTAAGAATTCAAACTGTAACACAACCTAATGGACATTCATTTTCTATAATTGCTGTGGCTAATGCTGTCTTTTCTATTTCCATGTAGGAGGAAGGCATTTGTATTCATGTAGAATTGATTTGCACACATAAGTATTACTCTCCCTAAGGATGTATAAATTATTCTATTAACTACCACAATTTGGGAATAAGAGATTTGGATTTGATGGTTGGAACATTATTATTTATTGTACTTTTGGAAATATATGTTTTGGTCTGAAGGCATATTTAAAACTGAGCTCTAAAGTTTTGATAGTCATTTGATTATCCAAGATGTCTGGATGTCCCTAATGGAGCACAGGGTGAGGGGAACTACAGAAACTCCAGTGTTCACTTCATACCAAGACTTCAGGGTAAGCACTATCCACCAGAGAAGTACAAGTGATACAGTGGTGTCTAATTCAAAAGGAATAACAAGAAAATAAAACTTGCTGTGTTGATTGGTCATTTTAGAGTAGTTAACATCAGCACCTGGCAACCTCATTAAGCCCTGTTCACAAATATACATGGGGAGGAAGAAACTACATTTGAGACCAGCAGACCAGTTTATTTTTTTTTATTAAAATGGCATTTTGGCGATCCAACATGGGGCAACTGATCCCCCCAGAACACAGAGAAACTGACCTCCACAACAGGCAACCGACTCCCAGAACAGCCAACTACCTCCAAAACGCGAGTCTACCGACCTCCAGAACCACAGGCGACCAATGCCCAGCAAACAAAATGACTTCCAGATACACATGAGTCACACTGGGGCCGACTTCAAGACCAGCGCCCATTTCTTTTTTTTTTTTTTTTTTATTAAAACTACACATTTGCAGAGTCCCAGAGAAATCTTCAGCTCTCTGGGAGCCTCAGAGTCCTAGAAAAATGAAACATTCTGGCTCTTGTGTTCCCACATTGAAACAACATTGGGAGTTCCTGCTGTTTTATGTGTATTGACTCAGACCCTCAGGGAAAGCCCTCACTTGTGTGCTTTTGGAATAGAATACCGCCTAACATTACTTCCCAACACATCATCTTCATTGTCTTGTGGGGCATTCATGCAACTGAGTCTATTAATAAGGTAGTAACATTATCGTGGAACCTATTCCAATGCTTTATGTTTCAAGTGAGACGGTCATGCAGCTCCAGAGACAGCCCCCCCCCTTGAGTGGGAGGTGTCTATCTAGAGCTAAAACCTAGGTGCTAAAACTGATTGGTCAGATATAAACCCATCAGCTGTCTCTCTGACTCACCTGTGGAAAACAAATTAACTTTCCTAGAAGAAAACACTCTCTTTCCCACATGGCAAGCTAGCAGAAGGACCTCTGAATCTCAAGGCCTTATAAAGGTAAGGCCTATCCCACCCCTGCTAATGGCTGGGGTGGGGGAAGGCTCTAGATTTTTCCCCTCATGAATCTCTCCTTCTCATGATGGGAGCCCACTGTTATTTTTTCTTCTGCTGCTTGTTTAGCTGAACAATATAAGCTCTGTTAAACTCTCCATGTGTTCTCCCCACACTGGTGGCTGAAGAACTCTGTAACTCCCTATGTTCCCTTAAATAATAAAGTCTCCCACTATACCTTACTACCTTGTTGTCTATGATATTAATTCTTTAACTTTGTGGACAAGAACTCAGGTACTGTTTAAACTTTGGGGTGCATTGGAATTTTTGCTGGGCATTATCTAAATTCTAACCCCAAGCTCACCCCATTACACAAGGAAGTTTATCTTTGTAACAGGAAAGGAGACAAGCAGAAGAGGCTGATGGAATGATAGGATAAGTTACAGGGCAGAGGAATTACTGGAAGTTTCCATCATTAACTTGTCCTAACCAGAAACCTCAAAGACCTCCATCCTATAGTTTTCATGTGATGCCAGGCACATATAAGTGTTCAAAGATAGGGGATCAGGAATGAGGAAAATTATTGAATCTGAAAAATTACTGTCCTACAATGGATTGATAATTGTCATTTGGATGAGAAGGAAAAAAGAAATCTGAAGAACTGGTAAGAATTAAAATTTGTAATGCCTATGGTCAAATTAAACAGATAATGGTAATATTAACTTGGCATGGGCACTAGACAATGATCTGACTAAATTGAGAGATATGACTGTGATTGGAAGGTAAAAGGACTCTGATGCTATGTTATGTTATATTATGTTATATATATTATGTTATGTTATTTTATGTTATGTTATGGTGGAGATTAAAGACTTGGGAAAAACAAAGTGGGACCACAGTGTGGCACTTCTTCCTAAAATGGATTTTCTGTCTTAACTGGATCCCAGTGTATTACAAAGTATTAATAGCATGTCTCCACATTACACTATAACTCTTCACCCCCAATAAGACCGTCTGACCTCAACTTACTTGGTCTGTTCTCAGTACCACATAAGCCATTCTGAAAAGCATCACATATATTCCCCACATGTATGTGAAGCTCATCCTTCTATTAAGTCAAGTGATGTTACTTTCAAAGCAGTCACTCCTGTACACTTTGGGCCTTTCTAATCTTTCATAGGGAAGCTGTCTCCTTTCCTTGGAGCATAATTCTCCTTAAGGTGCTTTTAGCTATTCAAGTGATCTTCTCTCCAGTTCCCGTGTTCAGACTTCTAACTTGATATTCCATCTGACTTGCTGGACTTTTTGCATGTTCTTTTCACACAGAGTCTATAAGTTCGTTCTTGCTAACTCTCCCAATTATAAACTTTTAACCATTGCTTTCACCTTGAAGACACACTGCATTTCCATCACTTCCTAGCTTAACCAATTTACATATGTAAATGTATAAAAGCAATTTATTTCAGGTTTAAAACTGAGGAGAACAAGCAATGTTCATCGTTTAAGATTAATTTGGTAATGTGTTTTCTTCAAATAAGCATAGAATTAGTGTATCATAATCTTTGTCTTGACATGTCTACTGATGTAAACTCATTTAAATACAGAAAGACAAAGTTAGAATATTATTCATAACTTGTTGTATCTATAGAGTTAGGAATACTCTCAGGAACCAAATTGGTTATTTTTTGTTTGAGGAAGAAATGTAATGTTTTGAGAAAATAATCAGCTTCTTCTTTGCAACCTTTCCCTGTACTTCCTTCTTATACAGATGGTATGTTGAACATCACTCACTGTCATAAGGGAGGAATGTTAGTGAAAGTGAAGGGAGAAAGTAATGTGCATGATTTTGTACTTTATATACCTTTTCAAAAGAGTAATGTCTTTGGAAAAAAGGAATTTTCATATGTGTAATGAATATCTTGAAAAAAAGAAGAAAAATATTTTGGCAGAACACAAAAGGCATAGCCATTAACACAGAGAAGTGGCCACAAAAAGAGACAAGTCCTTGTCTTTTAACAAGGTACTGGAGAGGTTGCATTGTCACTAATGTAGTTTTACTGGGAGTCATAGGAGCCGGCACTGTAAGCAACACTGGAAGCTGTGCATATGTAGCCTGCATTCCACTCACAACAGAACTCTCAGGTGTTGCCACTGGACCAACATCCTGAGATCCTCAGTGAAATGATGGACACAGAGCATTCCAGAGTCTCACAACTCCATTTGATGCCCTAAGCAAAACCTACCATTCTGAAATACAAGAATTTCTTTTTTTTCCAGAAAAGAGTCATTAAATTTAACATCCTTTTATACTGAAAGAAATATTACATTTCTTAAAAAGCAAGATTTACATCAGTGCCTCTATTCGACTAAATACTGGCTCCTGAAGAATCCTTCCTCATTTGCAGACAGTAAATAGAAAAATTTATATGCAAATCATCCCTTGACTTACAAAAACAGTTATATCTTTATTAATGTTGATCACGTCTGACCATTGGAACAATTTTCTTTGGATAATTCATTTAGCATATTTGGCATGGCTGATATTTATTCATGCAGTCAGGCTCTTTTCCTCAAGGGGGCACTTTAATATAAGGTTAATCACCTCCCAGAGCTGACTTCAGTTCTCTGTGGGAGGATGGTTCATTTCACTGAGCAAAGCTTTTAATGTGACATTTTCCATATGTGGGATTTGCACTCTTTCCAGCATACATCTAAAAACTGGGGCTCTCATTGTATAAAGTGTAAGATTCTATTCTACATAGATAAATGCCATTCTTCCTCCCTTGATCAGTTTCTGTATGCAAGCAAATGGGCCTTGTTTTTGGATCACCAGCATGTAAAAGGGTATTTGATTCATCTCTTAACAGGTAGAAAAATGCAGAGTGGGAATTGGTTGATTCTATGAGGTCATTTTCCACAATGTTTTTTAGTTTTCTCTTATATTATATTTTAACGTAATAGATGTGTGATAGAATAGCTCAACCTGTTTACAAATTCCCTGTGGAAGATGCTTCTGAACACTCAAAACTTCTGAATAATGTAGGTGTTAGGAGTCATTTCATAGTATTGAGAGACAAGTCCTTGGGAAATATTGCTAAATCAGGGAGCAAATAGCAAGATTTAGGATTAAGTATGACTATTGGAATAAAGAAGATATAGAATAAAAGAAAGTTGCACAAATGGTAAAATATCATGCAGAAAACTATAATCACCTGAAACCTTCAAAACATACTTTCATAGAAGAGAAAGTTTCTCCTCCAAAACAAAGGAATTCAAGATTGAAAATTGTTTTTCTGAGAATGTAGAGATATGAATAGCTCTAAATGGATATTTATGCTTCAGAAAAATTTTGAACTTGACTTTCTTGACAAGTGTCACTTATCAAATGTCGCTTAAATTTTATTATTCATTTATAAAATTCACAGAATAATCTACAACATATCGTTTTGAAGTACATACACAATGTGGGATGGCAAAATGTAGCCAGCTAGCATGCATTACCTGATAGTTATCACTGTTGTGGTGAGAACACTTCCCCTTTTATGGCATTTCAAAGAAATCATTAGACTGCTAACTATACTCAGCATATTATCCAATAGCCCTCTTGATTTTATATCTTCTATATAAATGAAACATTTTTCCATTCACAAACATCTCCCAAAGCCAAACTACTTTATCACTGGTAGTGAACATTGTACTCTGCTCTCATGAGATCTCACACAGTTGACATCAGGTTGCATTTGTTTTGATGTGTCTGACTTAATCATGAAGAAATCTAGGTTTTGAGTTCTGCCCTAAATAAGAATCTCACTACTTTATCTTTGTCTGTACATTCACTGATAGATTCTTAGGTTGGTTTTATCACTGGAGTATTAGTTGGGGCTCTTCACAGGAACAGAACTGATTAAACAAATGCATATTACATGAGGGGATTTATAAGATTGGTTTAAATTATATGTGCTGGGAAATCCTATGGGTATCTGACATTCGAGTGGCTGAGAATCCACTGGCTGCTCAGTAAATGAAGCAGATGATTCGGGGTCCCAGTCAGTTGCAGAAAACCTGGATGATTTGTGGAAAACCACTGGTCTTTCATCAAAACAGGAAGGCTGAAAAATCAGGAATGCAATGTCAGCCAACATTGGTAGTGACATCAGCAAGAGGTGAGGACAGACAAGGTAAAGCAGTAATTTTTCCTGTGATCTCTTAGAAATAGGTTGACCCCAGAAGGGCTGCGCACTCTGTGAGAAGGTCCTCCCTGCACAGGTGCACTTTCCTGGAAATGCCCTTACAGCCTTCCCTAGAGAGGGGTCTCCCCCTTGAGTTCAGGGCAAATCAAATTGACAGTAGAGAACACACATCATGGCTAGTCTGTTGTGAATATATTCTTATTCCATTTTATTCACATTTATAGTAAATTGTGCTGTGTCATTTTGTAGTTCAATATTTAATATTTTGACCTACCTCTACAATGTTTTTCTTCACATCCTTACCACCATTTGCTATATATTTTTGTCTTTTCCATAGTAGGCATGGTTGTAAATTCAGATGTGAAGTGATATTCCATTGTGGTTTTGATCCCCCCCCCCTTATGATTAGCAACTTTGAGACAATGGATCCTGGACTTTCCTTTGATATCTGACTTTTGATTATTGACTCATCTTATTTCTTCATGACTGAGTCTTTGTGTCTAGCAATTTACACATTTCTTCTTGACTGCCAAGTTTGTTATTGCATAATTGTTAAAGTAGTCTCTTTTCCTTTGCGTTTTGGTTGAATCATTTGTCAAGCACCGTTTGCCTGTTTGGTTTTCCTTTCTTGATTCTTCTCTCTTGCTTTTCACTTTCCTTCTTAAAGAAGAATGGGTAGTTGTGCTGACCTTACTGTGTCCTGTCATTTCTCTATTATTAAATTCTCCCATCTCCTGTATTGTATACTCCTTACTACCAATTTTGGTCCTATTTCATTATTTCTCTTTTTTCTTTTCTTTTTTTTTTTTTTTTTTTTTTTTTTTTTTTTTTTTTTTTTTTTTTTTTTTTTTTTTTTTTTTTTTTTTTTTTTTTTTTTTTTTTTTTTTTTTTTTTTTTTTTTTTTTTTGTATTTTTGAGGTAGGGTCTCACTTTAGCCCAGGCTTCTCCAACTCACAGTAGTCTTTCTACCTCTTTGTCCCTAGTGATGGGATTCAAGGATTGTGCTACCATGCACAGCTACTTTTTTCTTTATTTTGAAGTGAAGTACTAGGTTTAGATCATTCTTCCATTTGATATAGGAATTTTCTAGCATAAACTCATCTCCCATTGCTGCCTTTGTTGTATCTCATAAGTTTTGACATTTTGTATTTCAGTTTTCATTTTTCTCAAGACATTTTAAAATTATTTTTTTCATCATCAGAGTTATGATGAAGGAGCAAGAATCTGAAATTTCTGAATTTTCTCCTGTTGTATCTAATGTTGTATTACTGCAGTCAGAAAAGATTCTATAGGTGATCTCAAATCTAAATTTGATAAAACCTTGTTTTATTTCCTAATATGTTGTCTACCCTGGAAAAGGTTACATGTGAAGGTAAGAACAATATGAAATCTACTGTCATTGGTTGACATTTTTTTTCCATATCTATTATTATGTCCATTTGATCTAAGTTTGGATATGCTCAAATTTTCCTTATTAATTACCTGATCTGTCTGTTGCTGATAGTGCTATGTTGAAGTTATCTAGTGTTACTGTGTGCTAGTTTTCTCTCTCCTTTGGGGTCTATTGATATTTGCATCACATAATTAGACCTTTCTGTTGTATTCATATAGTCTTAAATTTGTTCATCTTATTGTTGAAGAGAGTCCATCATTAAAAAGCAATCTTCCTTTTGTCACTGTTGACTTAATGCTCTCTCTAATCTTACATGAGTATACCAGAATACACCATCATCCTGTATTCTGAATCTGACTGGCTTCTCACTTTTCCCCCATAAATTTGACATCTCCAAATGTTTCCCAGTTCCTCGTTATTATCCTTTCATTCAGTTTGAATAGCTCCTTTTACTATTTGTTGCAAGAGAGATCTAGCAATGATGGATTTCCTCTGCTCTTATATACAAAAGTCTTTATGTTTTCTTCATTTCTGAAGGGCAGTAGTCCTGGTCAACAGTGTTATTATTCCTTCTGAACATTGAGTGTCCCAACTTCCTGTCTCCTGGTGTGTAAGGCTTCTGAGAAGTCTGTTTCTTGCCATAGTAGAATCCATTATAGTGTTTGCTTCCTTTATCTGGATGCTCTTTGTTTTTGATCCTCTAGGGTTTTTTTTGACAGTTTTATTGTAATATGCCTTGAGGTAGACATAATGGATTAAAACTTAATTAGAGACTTCATCCCTGAACCCCAGATATTTACAATGGTCTTCATAAAAAAATAAACATTTGTTGTTTCCTGTCACTGTTTTTAAGTATGCTTTAGGCTCTTTCTTGTTAAAGTTTGGTTTGTGCTGTCCTCTCAATCTAATATTCTTTCTTCTCTCTCTTCTCTTCTGTCTATGTTTTAAATTAATCTGCTTTCAAATTCATAGATTCCTCTTGTTGATGATTTTTGTTGATGTACTATATTGCATATTTTATTTTTATTGTATTTTCAGCTCCAAGATTTGTTATTATTTAAAATTTCAATTTCTCTGTCAAATAATCATTCTGATCACTTACTGTTTTCCTTGTTTGCATGAGCTAATTCTCTGTATTTTTTGTTCTGTGATTTTTCTTAACCACATTCCTTTCTATTCTTTACCAAGTTTCAACCATATGCATTTGTTAAGAGACAGTGCCTGTCATCTTATTTTGGCCATTTTAATGGCCATGCTGTCCTTTTTGCTTTTGGTTCTTCTGGCCATGGGGCCATGTCTATACATATAGAGAAGTAGGAATGTACTGTATAGACCAGCAGTAGAAGAACGACTCAAGGTCACTGCTATGACTCTGGCATATGGCACAACGCTGGAGTAGATGTAGCCAACAGGGCTCAGGTGTGTCAGGGTTCATAAGCTGAGCTGAGAGCTTTCCAGAGCTAACAATCACCCAGGAGTCAGCTGAGTTGTAAGAAGGGATCAAACCTCTCATGGAAGCTTGCACTTTGGTTTGTGTGTGCTACAGTTTGCTTGAAGGTACCTGCCCTCAAGTTTCGGACCAAGTGGAACTCTTTCTTTTTTTAATTATCAAATCATTACATTTATTCTGGGAAAAGAGAAAGAAAGTATAGAGATCTCCTGCCATGTGAAAGGCAGAAAGGGGTAGAGAGCCCATATGGGAGTAGGGTAGGGGTCCCACACCCTCATCTCTGCCCAGCTTACTAGAGCTGGGACTTGGAAATCCAGGAGAGGTTCAAAGCCAAGAAGAGTGAAACCGTCTGTTATTACAGCTACAGTGTTGTTTTCCAAGCCAAAGTCATGTGCTAACTTCTATCTTTCCTCCATGCAGATGGGGTCTCTCTACTTGCTGTCATCTGGTGTTGGCAAGATGGTTTGGGTAATGTGAAGCTGTCTTTCCACCTTCTTCCCTGGAGCTTTTCTTGTAAAGTAGTAATCATATTGCCATCTCCTTTCTAAGGCCCTTATCTCTTGTAAAGATATTTGCATGCATGGATTATTATTTGATTTGCTGTTTCTGTGGAAACACTATTGCCAAAGAGCCTTCTCCATGGTCTTGCTTCAACCTTTCACTAACATTCTATTAGTGTCAACTCCTTATTTAAAAATTTGAAAGAAAAGATAAAATTAAATATGGTAAGGCAAACAAATTAAGCTTTAAGGTCCTTAAAATATTTAAGATTATAAGTTTGCTGTTTTTAACATTCTTCTTACCTTTCTTATAAAATTTTATATTCTATATTTTGAAACCTAACTCCTCTATAGAAGTGTTACTTTAATGTGAGTCAAAGTAAGAGTCAGTAGTAGGGGCCAATAAGCTAGTTTGTGGCCATGAAGAAGAAAAGGGGAAGAGGAGCCTCAGGGGAGGCCATGGTAGATTTGTAAGAAGAGGTGTGGAATACATCGGGTAGAAAGGTATAGGTGTGGTTGGGCGAGGGGGACGATGGGAACTAGGAGCAACAAGGATGTGTAAGGAAGGCTAATTAAAATTGAAGATGTTATGAATAAGCCATGCAAAAACAGACTTCTTCACTAGGTAACTAGACTCTTACAATTCTTCCTGGAAGTGCCCTCAAGACCCACCTAAGAGTAAGTAACTGTCAGTAAGTAATCAGTCTACATGACTTGGAGGAAAATAAAACTTATGAATCATAACTTTTGAAGTTGATTTTTGTAATGGAATATCTTACATGTTATCATCAGAGTTATGAATCTGGAGAAACTGCTTCATATGGAACTTTTTCCATTTAAGAAAATCCTTTCTATAGAAAATCCAGCTCACCACTATGCTTATATTTAATTATAAATTCAATTTATAAATTATGTATGTCAAGTCAAGTTTAGTGTTACAGTTGTTTGGTGCTTGAGCTAGAACCCAGGGCTTTGTGCATGATAGATATATATTCTACTGCTAAGCTATATTGCCAGGTCATTGTCTTACTTTTTAGGTGAACTTTAAGATTGAAAAGTGCCTGATCAGAACTTCAGCTGCAGTGTCAATACAACTGTAAAGATAAACTTTAAGCTGTTTTGATTTTCTTGACAGATTGTGTGAAAAATAGGAAAACATTGATGCTAGTTATATTCATTCCCTGCTCATCAAATTACACTTGAATTCAGTTGATAAATGAGCACATACTCTAGAATAAATGTTAGACATTTTTAAGTCCCAGGGTGAATTAAGAGATGCTTGACAAATCCCAGTAATGCGTAAAATTTGAGTTGTTATATTTCATCTCAGGAGGGGATAACCAAGTATACTATCATTATAATTTCTTGGTAGAAATTCCAGTAAAAAAAAGTGCTAACCAGGCCTGGTGGTTCAGATCTTGTCATCCAAGCTCATCAAGAGTCTGAGGCATGAGAATTACAAGTTCAAAGTCTGCCTAGTAAAGACCAACCCAAACAACTTAGTAAGACCCTAGGTTAAGGGTAATTTTAAATAATGTAAAAAAATATAAGGTTGATGGTGTGGAACATTGGTCAATGCAGAACAATGGCTTCATCCCCAGCACTGACAGAATGTGTTAAAATTGAACATAAGAAATATATACAAATTCTTCATTGGTATCTTTTTAAAATCTTATTCCAAACTACTTAAATTGAGTTGTCCAAGATGGAGCAAATATAAACTATTATAAGCTATAGGCATAATAATCATCCAACCAACTTTATATACATAGTAGATTTGTTCAACAGCATGACTGAAAAATTAATTGTCTGGGACATTAAAAGTTGACATTGCGGCTTCATGAAATACCCATTCTTAATAGCTTAAAAGTGAATCACCAAGAAATATTCATTTCTCACTGATATCAATTAGAACTTGAAACCTAACTCCTCTATAGAAGTGTTACTTTAATGTGAGTCAAAGTAAGAGTCAGTAGTAGGGGCCAGTAAACAGAGTTTAGTCACTCAACTTACACTAGCTGAGTTGCCCCGAGTGGCCATGTCTGCAAATACTTTACTTTTATCTAAAGGCTCTTGTATTACAACATTACATTGGAACAGGTATTTATTTTTCACAAAAGTAATAAAACAAAAAATTTAAAATGCTTAATAGGACTGGAGAGCTGGAGAGATGGCTCAGCAGTTAAGATATTTGCATGAAAAGCTTGAAGACCCAAGTCTGATTCCCCTGTACCCACATCAAGCCAGATGCATAGGGTGGTGCATGCATCTGGAGTTCGCGTGCAGTGGCTGGAGGTCCTGGTACACACTTTCTCTCTGTCTGCCTGTTCTCTATCTCTTTGTGATTGCAAATAAATAAAATTATTTAAAAAAATTAAGTAGGGCTGGAGAGATTGCTCAGTGGTTAAGGCACTTGCCTGCAAAGCCTCAACACCTAGGTCTTATTCCCTAATACCCATGTAAAGCCAGATGCAAAAAGTGGCACATGCATCACATCTGGAGTTAGTTTGCAGTGGCTGAATGCCCTGGTTTGCCCACTGTCCCCCCCCTGTGTATCTCTGATTGCAAATAAACAAAAGGAGAAAAAGAAAAATATATAAATACGATGGTATATAATAGAATTTTACAAGATAGCATTTTAAGGACAGTAAAAATAAAAGGAGTTCCTTTCTTTTTGAAGTTGAGACAAGCTCTCTAAGCCCAAGTTAATTGGGTGTCAAGATATCAAGCAATAGAAGAACTGATGATGTTCAGTGAACTGTCTTCCTTTTAGAACTTATGTTTGGTAAATGATTAGTGAACTTTAAAGCATTAAGTTTTCTGTCTCCTCTTAACCTTTACATCCTTTAGATTCATCTCAAAGGAAGCTTCATGTACCAAGCAAGACAAGAAAATAAGAATCAGGCTGCAGCTATTTTTCTTATAGAAAATTCCATTGGCCTAAATTCCAAACAAATCCATAATAGAGACTGCTTGTTACCTTTCTTTCTAAAGGTGATGGTTAAAAACAAGTAAGGTAAACTATTTCAATGTAACATACAAGTGCACTTCAAGAAAGTAAGGTGGACTATAAATATAAACAAATATCTATTTACCTATCTGTACACACATATGTAATATAGCATATATCCATGTAAAATGCATGCCCACATATATCAAATAACAATTAAATAGTATGACAAAATATATTTTCCCAAGATTCCAAATGACATCAAAGATACAATTTCAGAAGAAACTGTGTCCTGATGTCTGTTGGATATATTATCATTTGGATCTATGGTATTCTGGCTTTATATGAAAAGCTGTTAGGTGGTCTAAATAAAAATGTCCCCCATTGCCTCATGTGTTTGTCAATAAGCATTATACTTTATCCCTGTCTGGGTTTGCCTTTGAGAGGTGGACCCTTGCTAGAGGAGGCGTGTCACTGGGGACCAGACCTTGGGATTGTGTACTTCAGCCTTGATGCAGGTACTAGCCATTCACTTTTGCTGCTTCCTTCCAGCTGATGTGACAAGACATGATGCCCAGCTTTCTGCTCTTGCTGTGCATTTCCCTCTATGGTAAAACTGAAAAACCAAAAAAAAAAAAAAAAAAACTGTCCTTCAAGACTGTTAGCTGAAATTAACACTTACTTCACATAAACTGCTTCTGGTCAGGTGTTTTGTCCCAACAATGAAAAAGTAACTTCTAGAAGCTACAAGAATCCAATAGTGCTTTTAATGAGGTATGCAGAAGAAAGTAATGTCTAAAGAGCCTATGGTATATCCAGTACATAGAGAAGGACTAGTCCTTGCTTTAGAATTTAAAAAAAATTGCATGGGTATATTTATATATTTAAAAATAAATGATGATTAAGTGTCTCTAAGTCCTCCAAATTGCCTACAATTTTATACGTGAAAGGACTTGGGAATTTTTTAAATTAATATCTTTATTATGAGTAAGTATGTACATTGTATGAGCAACTCTTTTGAAGATTGAGGGTTTCCTCAGTGTTTGAGTATAGTTCAGTGTTTCTGGAGAGAATATGTGAAGATACAAATGTGTTAAGTGAGTGCTGAGATATATATACATCTTGCAACATCAACAAATAAATAAATGAAAATTTCAGGATGGCTGTTAAACATGCTCTAACAGATACTAGACGAAGGGGAGCTTGTTGAATGGAGACAAAACAACAATAAATGTTTTAACACCTTGGTATTTCTTTCCTGACTTTCCACACCCAAGGGCTTCTTTTTGATTTTTCTAGAAAGATGATTTTTCATATTTTCTGAATTACCCTGTACACTTAGAATTTAATGGAAAAGTAGATTACTAAAAATTTAGGCTTTACAGTATAACATGAATGAACACAAATAAGAATCACAAGAAAACAAAGAGAACGTGATTACAACACAAGAAAGGTGCAACAGATAGGTGGGGAAATCTGGGAGTTCAAACCATCTTTCTCGTGACCACACTTCCTGGTGTAGGTGTGCACAAAGTCCCATCCACTACAGATGACATGTCCTGACTAGAAATACCAAATAATGCCTCAAAATGTTTGAAGGTTTGTAGAACTGGCAAACTATAATTTATTAGATTAACTGAGGTGGACAAAAGCAGAATAGTAGAAAGAAGTGAGAGGTTATGAATGAGGAGTAAGGGATGGGGGAGGGGAATGGCTTAATCATGAGGTTAAACCATATTAGGTTCAAAAACATAAAATCCTCATGAGTATACTGAAAACTATTGAAAAACTAGTGGGAGTTGACTGGCAAGAGGGGCCATGAGTGGTAGGGGAGAGAGTTGAAGCCTGTGAAAAATTAGATCAATCTGAGAACCCCTGGCTCCAACCACCAGTTCCTTCCCTCACTGAGATGTTGACCAAAGCAACCCATGAGGTTCCAACAAAAAGACAGAATTCTGTCAAAGCTCTTGAATGCCCTCCCCAGGCCTGAGGCCAAACCCTGTTGCTGAAGAAACCACAGAATGCTATAGACCAGCATCGAGAGACCCTTCGAGGTCTGGAACGGTATCCAGCTCCCAGAAGGCAGTTAGTGTAGTGCTGGAAGGCAGTGCACAGGCTACCTGGGGAAACTGATCAACTACAGCTTGAGTAAACAGAGACCACTGACACGAAACACAATCTGCAGGCATGAGTAGGCTGACCACACCTCCTACTAGGAGAGAAGAGCAAACCAAGAAAGGAGCACTTGTGCAATGGAGGAGCCTGGGCCTGGAGGAGACAATCAACAGCTTTCAAATTCGGCCAAATTTTCCACTTAGTGAGGGTGAGTCCTTGTCTGGAACTTGGGATGCAGGGAGATAGGCACCGAATCCCATACTCTTGGGCTCCCAAGACAAGATGCGCTATGGGAGCGATTGACGGGGGGGAGGTTACTAAAAATAGAATGTAGGTAATCCAGAATTGTGTATATTTGTTAATCTACACTGACCTCACTCTCCAATGGAGATTATGTTTGTGTTTGTCAGGATGCAGTGAGAGAGCTGGGGCCCATCTAACCCTACCAACCGACCGTAGGCTGATAGCTGAGATCCTGGCAAGAGATGAGCCACCACAGTCATATCATGGAGGATCCATATGGAACCCCGCAGAGAATGACGGGATGAACAAGGGACCCACAGCCACAGCCATTCAATCAACACAGGATAAGCCAGTGAGACAGAAACCAATGATTTTTGACACAAAGACCCCTAAGCACACAACATTAAAGAAGCCTTAATACTCATCCACCATGACTCAGGGAACTGAGTGGAAGAGGGGGCGGAAAGATTGTGAGAGCCGTGGTGTGGGAGACTATCCAGAGGCATGGCACCCATCAGTAGCAACATACTAGGGCCAGGAGAACCAGGCTGAATACTAGACTATCCATGGTCCCCTGTCACAAGGACTGATCCAGATGGCCCATGGAGGAGGATATCCAGCTCATTGGGGATGGGGAGGGGGGACATCGGGGAATTGGGGATAACAACTCATTGTTTGCCCACTAAATAATGTAACTCATTATGGACAATAAAAAAGAAAACAATTTAAAAAAAAGAAAACAAAAAAGTCTTGGATTTTGTTCTCCATCCAGGGTTATTCAGATTAATTAGAGAAAGAAAATAGCCTAACTCATACATGGGATCATAAATCAATAACTGTTCATATGCTATAAACAAAACAGCTTCTGTCTTCTTGACTTAATAAACATCATTATCCAAACAATGCTCTGCTGCATTGATTGAGACTTGAATAGGAAATATTTAGAAATGAATCTTGGGCACTTGAGAGTCACAGACTTTACTGCATGACATGTACATTTGTTTCCTCAAAATATACTAAGACAAAATAATTGACAAAAAGTAAGCATGTTTTTTTCCAAGTAGTTCAGTTTATATGAATACAACTTCAAAATCTGTTTTTATTTGCTCTACCCACATTTACTGATGATTGTAGCTAAGAAAACATATCATTGCCTTTTGATGAAATATCTGAAAAGAAAAGTAAAATGAAACCTATTAAATATAATCATTATGGGTCTGGGGAGATGGTTCATTGGATCAAGGTGCTTCCTTGCAAAGTCTGTTTGCCCACAGTTAATTCCCCAGCCATCCAAAGAATGCTGGATTGGCATTTGGTTACAGTAGCAAGGGATCCTGGCACCCCACCCCCAACACACACACACACACACACACACAGAGAGAGAGAGAGAGAGGGGGGGGAATTAAGAGTTAACATTAAAAATAACTAAGTAGGATAGAAGAGATATGGGGGAACTGCAAGGGATACATGGAATGATAAACCCAAGAAGATGGCTGTAAGAGTGGTGACATCATAGGAGTTGCAGCCAATGGGTGCACATTTTCATGTTTTTTTTTATTGAAACATATTTTCATTCAAACATAGGAATATAGTAGACATTCATTCAACAAGTCTCTTATTCACAAGAAACATTTGTAATTTGATTTTTCTTCTCAAACGTTTTTCATTCCATAGTTTGAAGGTGTTTGTTTTTCTAGTGGAATTAGAAAATGGAGGGCCCATTAGCCCTGTGATAGAAGAGTCCTAGAAGAGGAGGTCCCCTTTCTGAGTTTGTATCTATCCATAAAGTGCACACTGAGTTCACTGTCTGCTCTGCCCACATTCAACATTGGGCCTTTTACTGAGCAAGGATATCAGAAATCCAAATTTAAGCAATTACCCTAGCAGAGTGCAGCTGCCCGCAGTGTACAGAGCTTGACACGGTGATTAGTTTTTATGCTGTTTTAGAGCAAATGTGTTACCAGAAACCCAATTTTCCCCTGACAGAATACTATTAGGCAACCAAAGCATTCAGAGGGTCAAAGGTTTCCTCTAAGTGATGCCGGCTGCTGACAGAAGGTGGCCCGTTCTCAAAACATATTTATACTTTTAGGGATTTATAATCTCA
>PVHP010030536.1:0-21654 GCA_004024765.1 Zapus hudsonius | reverse complement strand
AGCTCTATCCCACAGTGAGCGCTTTGAATAAGGCCTTTAAGCGGCACTAACACTGCATTTATCTGGCCACATGCCACTTGCAACAATATTATTTTCCCACCACAGCAAGAGATGGTTATGATCACCTAGAATCAACTGAATATTTTCCAAAGAATGAGCCATGAATGGGTTATAACCCAATCCTCATACTGCTATTCAATTCGGAGACTATCTATGGTGGCATGATAATATAATTCTTCATTAAAAACAACCCTAGAGTATGTAGCAAGTCAATTAGTTGCCTAAAAGATATGGGTTATATTGCCTATATATAAGAATAAAATTAAAATAATATTGGCATAGTCACACGCTGCTGGGGTAAACCTCTAAAATAGGTACAGGTATGGGAGGAAGGGATTTATTGAAGTTACAGATCCAGGAGAAGTTTCATAATGGCAAAAGAGGGTGGCCCCCTTTCATAGGTCTAAGCAGATAGAGAAAAACCATCACCAACACCACACACACACACACACACACACACACACACACACACCAGCAAAACAAGCAGGGTAGGGGAAGGAAGAGAAGAGATTTCCTTCCCCTCAAGCTTCCTTACATCCTGCCCTCTACTGAGAGGGCTGCCTACTCTGGAAGAAGGGCTCACTCTGGAGGAGGGACATCCTCCTTTAATCCTTCCTGGAAGAAACCTCAGAGATCCACCCAAGATTACTAAACAGGTGAAGTTGACAACAAAACTTAACCATCACAAATATCATACAATACAAAAAGTAAATTTTGAAAGTTTCAATTAAAGTATATTGATTTTTATTTATTCTACTATCTCTCAGAAACCAAATATATTGTAGCTATAACCACTAAACTGGTTTCATGGAAACACATTTTACTATTAATTAGAATAAAATATAATTTAATTAATATGAAAGGGCATAAAACTTTGTGTACTGTGTTCCTCATCAACTCTACTGATAGGCAATCTGCAGGGTCCAGTTCAGGGATGGTGGAAGGTTGATACCCACTCCCCAGTGTTTCAGGAAAGGCAAGCACTTAACAGGGTTGGGCCTCATCACTAAAACAAGACTGGACTCCACAAGGTAAACTACTCCAGTGGTCTTCAGACACTTACACAATCCAATAATCATAATCACAGGCATGGGAGATCAAAGGAAAGCAGGTGTAAAAATTGTAAAAAATGGGTTTAAGAGAAAGCAAAGATTCTATTTCTACTCTGAGAGCATGAATCACTATGACTTTACCAACATCTAGCACAAAACTGTTTCCTCTTGAGATTAAAGCAACCAATGGTTCTTAAACTTGATACCGTGGTAGACAAACCAGGGAAGGTTTTGCAACCTAGGACTATTCAAGCCCCATTCATAGAGACTCTAATTAATTGCATATACATTAGTATTTTCAACTTCCCTCAGACAATTTTAATGTGTAGAAAGAGTTAAAAAAAGCACAAACCTATAATGTCAAATAATCTCAACATCAAAATTCTATAACACTGAAGCTTAAACTAACTTTATCACTGTTAGAAACTGAGATGTCACCTTATTGATAAGGGAGATTTTAACAGATGAACAAAGAAAGTACTATCTACTAAAATTTGGTAAGTACAACCTTCTTATACTTTCAATAAAATGCACATAGTATACTATGTGCACATATGAGACAAATTTCACTTCTATGTTATGTGTATAAATATACAAGAGAATATAGGTATTTTCTCAATAAATTCTCAGTTGACATTCTCATTAACTTGAAAGTATATTTCCAGAGAACATAAATATCATTATGTCCTAATTTGAAGATTATAATATCTAGATACTGCAGTTTTAAAATTACACCAATAATGAAGGATTTAATTACTCATTCTTTTAGAAGTCTACTTTTTTCCCAACTTGATTTGGACAAGTATACAGTTCTATGCCTCTTGCATTTTGAAATTTCACAGAAGAAACTGAAATACAGTAACTGACACTAAAACCTTAAAAGGGAAAAAGTGTCTCTTAAAAACCTTAACTTTAGGATAAGGTAAGCTCAGTCTTGATGAAAACATGCTTTGTGGATAACTCGTGCTTTGTGGTTATAAACTCTAAAAGTGATAAGGTACATGTTTATTTAGTAGGATGGAGGCCAATATAAATCCTGTAAATATTCAGAAGCACTATCTATTATAAAACTGTATGCCAAGTATAAATAGAATATAAAGCAGGCATCACCCTGTAGGTAGGTGATAAACACAAAATTTTAGAAAAATGAATAAAGATATGTCATTCACTACCAAATTCTAGGGTTACCATGAATAAGTGTTATACTAAATACTAACTAAATCCTATGAGTCATATAGAGCTACCATTCTTCCTATTTCATTCTCAAGAGAAAAAGGGAAGAGAATTTGAGTGTCTCCCCCAGTGTAATACCTATAAATACCACATCTAGAGTTGAAATTATAGATAGACTTGACTACAGAGATCCTTACTCTGAAATTGTCCAAGAATATTACAAATGCAAAGGAAAAATCATTTTTTCAAATAATCATGGCACAATAGCTAAACCCCAGAAACAGATCCTTTTGATTTTTCTCTCATTTCACAAAACATGAGAGAAAAAATGATACAAAAATATATCTTTCTACAGACATCTTATTTTTCTTTATTTTGAATAGAATACACTCATCAAGAGGCACTACATTCACTTTTGTATGTGGCAGTAAAAAAACAGAATGAAATATTGCATTACATTGAACATGTAAGATCACAGTCAACTATAGTGAAAAATCACAAGAGGCACCAATTCATTCACTATTAGCAGAATGATAAACAAGCAATAAATATAATGGAATATTCTCAATGAAAAAGGAGTTTCAATAATTCTAGACATTAATATTTTTCTCTAAGGGTACTAACATATTTTGGGACATTCCGGTAGAGAGATATTAGTTGAAGGTTCAAATTTGAATGCAATGACAACTAGCAAAACCAGTTCTCTGAAGCAAATTTTGTTTCTACTTCTCACTTGCCAAAAACTTAATCTTATACTCCTCGAACCTCCCGTTCTTTAACTTGAAAAGAAAAATAGCTAGATTGAACTATGTTGGTGAGATTTCCCTCCAAATATTGTATTAAGTGATTGAAAGAACTGCACAAAGCTGAAATAATTAGACAATAAACCCATGATGCCCTTCTCCTACATCCTATCATAATGTTATTACCATTGCTTTATTGAATCTCTGGATTATATATCCACTCATGAATCCACCTTAGTACATTTCAAAGTAAAAAGCTACATCCATTTACCACCTAAGTATTTTAGCATGAGATCATTGAACGCAACCCTTATTTCCATTATTATCTAAATTTCAAAATATAAAAAAAATACTTTAAGTATGAGATCCCTTACTTTAAACAAATGCATACATTGAAATTTCTACCTAGGTGTAAAATATTATATTTGTAAGTTATCTTATTTTCTAGAAAAAAAAAGATTCAAAGATGTGACTCAGGGTAAGGGAGAAAAGATCTATTTCAAACAAGTAGGCATGAAGAACTTTTCCCTTAGTAAGTCCCTATGCCTTACTGGCAAATCCTCCAAAGAGACCTGTCACCCAGCCCAGGCTCTCCAGGATCCCTTCTGACTCAGCATGGCCAAAGTTACTGAGTGCAGATGAAAGCAGATAAACCTCTCTGCCTTTTGCCAAATAGAAAACCAGGCCAATTTCTCAAGCCCTGAAAGTTGAACTAGTAAATGAAAATTGGCTTAATTGTTTGTCTATTGTCCTTAAGGCAACCCTATATTTGCAACTCAGATAGCAATCTCTCTAAAGAGATTTTGAATAGTAATTAATATTTTTCCACACTGGGGCCAAACTCCCATCAGAAACTGGAATGAACCATCATCATACATTTTTATCCAGTTCCTTTGCAAATAAATTGTTATCTTGGATAGGGTAGGTATTTACTGTGGCATGTGAGTTTTATATACATAAACGAATTACAATTCTTGTTAATATCTCTGTCCCTTCCTTCTCTTCCCTCCCTTTCTCGCTTTCAGAAATATGTTCCTTAGCAATGTTCCTTCCCTGCTGTGGAACTTCTGGGAAGCCTCCCTGCTTCAAGGACCTCAATTTTCTAGTTGATAATGTTGAAGTAAGTTGGAAGACAGATGGAACAGCACTAATAACCTCCATCATATGGGCAGATCACACAATTTTCAGCTCAGGGAAAGTTATCCTCCTTAAGGCAGTTAAGTGCCTGTCAAAGAAAGATATAAGCCTGTAGATCATTCAATAACTTCATCCTCCCATCCGAACCACAAGGTTTACCGCACATTACAAATAGATTTCATCCAATTCTTCAGCACAGTGTCCCTTATGAAATACAGTCCCTTGTTTCTCTGACATTTTCACTGGCATTCTTATGCCTCAGACTAAAATTTTAAAAGAGTATTTCAGGTCAGGCTGACTATCCTTAGGCCAAAAAGCTGAACTACAAAATGTTGAAAATTCTGAAACTTTGTTAGTACTGACATGACACCATTAATAGAAAATTCTACATCTGATCTCCATGAAAAGCAAGAGTCAAAAGGCAGAAGTGTGAAACACTGTATAAAATAATTTCAGGCTTTGTATATAAACATTGTGTGGAATAAATTTCATGTTTAGACTTGGATCCTGTTCTTAAGATATCTCATCATGCCAAGCAAATATTCTTAAACTCTTCTGGTCCCAACAATCGGGATAAGGGATTCTCAACTTGTCTAATGGAACAGAGTCCTGTAGTATTTACAGATCTACACTACGCACCCATCAGTAACAACACACTTGGGCCAGGAAGACCGGGCTGAGTACTAGGATAACCAGGATCCCTTGCCACAAGGACTAATACAGACAGCCCACGAAGGAGGATATACAACTGATCAGGGATGGGGAGGGGGGGAATTGGGGAATTTGGGATAACAATGCATGGTTTGCCCACTAAATAATGTAACTCATTATGGACAATAAATATAAAAAAAAGTGACACTTTTGTATGGAAGACAGCCTGATGTTTATTGAATGTTCCTCTGTAGTTTTGTAGTTATTTAGGTTTTAGCCGGGCTACAATCATCAATATTGCCTAAAACACAGATGCTATGAATAGATGCACCCCAAGGTAAACTTGGTGGAGTAGAATTAGGTAAACAATGCTGGGAGGGGAAATTAAGAAAAGAGCATCTCCATTGATCAGGACTGTTGAGTGATAATTCCATAAAGTTTTATCAGGATACCGTGCATCTTGTCAGACAACAAACTGGTGTCCTTCATTCTGGGATATCTTGTCAAGGACTTTTTATAGACAGAACAAGCTGGCCAGAAATGGCAGAGAACTGTGTGCTGGTCACAGTGACATCCCTCTCTTGGGCAAAGTTTGGAGAGATTTGTTTACTCCCTAAACTCAGAGTCCTCAGCAATTATTAGATGCCTCCTCATTCACAGCATCTCCCTGGACCACTCCATATCACCCCCAAAGGACTTAGGATACAAAAACCACTTACAGGGCTGGAGAGATGGCTCAGCAGTTCAGGCACTTGCCTCCAGTGCCTAAGGCCCTGGGTTCAATTCCCCAGGACCCACATAAGCCAGACCCACAATATGGTGGTTCTCTCTCTCTCTCTCTCTCTCTCTCTCTCTCTCTCTCTCTCTCTCTCTCTCTCTCTCTCTCTCTCTCTCTTCTCTCTCTCTGTATCTCTCTGCTTGAAAATGAATAAATAAAATATTTAAATAAACACTCACAACAATGACATTCATGCTCTTTATTGGGCCAGGTATCACAAGGGTCTTTTTCTCTGGAAAATAAATAAATAAAAAATAAAACTTCCCGTCAGCCCCTATGAAGCGGTGGCAGGTTACCTAGCTAGCCTGCATGTTATGTTAGCTAAATTTCTTTCCCCAGTTCTTCCCACACACTGCCATTATCCACACTTGGGATCCAGGTGCAGGAGAAGGATCACTGAGTTTCAGGGATCTTGAATATCTTGCCCTCACATGACCTTCCTGAAGTCAGAATGAGCTACGGCTTGGAATGGCAGGACAAGCGCTTCAAAGAATCATAACTGTTCAGTGTTCAGTTCTTATTATTCTCATAGTGGTTTAGACTAAATTCAGAAATCTCAGTGTGATACTTTATTAAGCAGTATATTTTTCAAAATTCTATTTATTTGCATTTGTGCCTGTCTGTCTGTGTGTGTGTCTCAGTCAGGGGGTGTCAGGGCCTATTGGCACAGCAAAGGAATAGCAGATGCTTGCACCACTTTTTTTGCATCCAGCTTATTCGGGTGGTTTGGGAACTGACCCTCTGGCTGGCATGCTTTGCAAGCAAGTGCCTTTAACAGCTGAGCCATCTCTCTAGCCCGAGCAGTGTATTTTAAAATTTAAACTATTTCAGAGAACTGGAACTGGTGTTCTTTTTATTACTTAGTTATTATCTAAAAACCCAATAAAAATTACCCAGGAAATTTAACACATACACACACACACACACACACACACACACACACACACACACACACACCCCTGGGGAATGTGCATGAGTAAATTTAGAACTTATCTGTCTGCATGGATATAATATTATTTGTAGAACCTCTTTTTTTTCTGAAGAAGTAACAGGAAAACAACCCTGTTAACATTGCATGTGTGACATCAATGTAGAAGCCAATGACAAAATATTATCTAATAAAATTAATGGATACAACAAGTAATTAAATCTTCCTAAAATTTAAGCATTTCCCGTTGCTGTTATAACCACTTAAATATTAAAACTGAGAAGATTACAGAGGTTTAGCACACTGGCTTTTTCTTGTCGTTTTGATCAGTGCATGCTACGAAGTGAGTGTCAACTCAACTACAGACACTTTACATAGGATCTCAGTTTAATTGGCTCCTATGAGGCAGCTGTTACATTTCATGCTTGCTAATTACAGGTAAGATGCAGGACAGAAAGGCTCAGCAATATGGAATAGCGCCTGGGAACACGGTATTAACATATTTTCAGGGAGACTTTCATGCCTAAGCGGGTTCTGCTTTGACCTGTGTTTCTCAGGTAAGTAATTATATATCAGTTTATATGCTTTAAGGCATTCTTTGTAATTAAGCCAAGGTTCAAAAAGTAATCTACATGGGCTGTCTCTAGAAGAAAAACAGCACGAAGCACCACCCAAGAATTTCAGCTCTAACAAGGCGTTCTCCCACCATAAGGCACAGGAAACCAGGAGCATAAGACCACCAGGTGTGTCTCTAGTCCGTAGCATGAAGCTTAGCATAGAATGGCAATTACTGAATAAGTTACTCAGCCAATTAACATAAATAACTTTATTTTCCATGACTATTTTAAACACAATAAACTAAGTAGTAAAGAGTTTTTTTATCTAATGATCTGAATTTGTTATTCAAGTCAATTAAGTATCTACTGGGAAATTTGGCTGAAATCTCTGAGTTCACAAAGTGCTTGGAATGAACATGTAATTACTTCACAGTGCATGTGGCATAATGATGATTTGCATAAAACATTTGCTTCTGGACTCCAAAGCATAATTAAAGTAGTTCACATCTGATTAAAGAAGGGATGAGAGAAAAAGACAAGACCTTCACCCAAAAGGTTTTTCTTCATTATATGGTAAAATGAGCGCCACTGAGGGACACAGATTCTAAACTCAATTAGCTATGATGTGCATATTCAACTTTAAGTATAAACAGATACATTCTTTGGCATTCAGAATGTGTTCTTGCTATAACTCCCTCTCAATATTAAAGTGTCTAATGAAGGTGCCATGATGGAATGATAAATAATAATATCATAGAGAATGATAGTTTACTCAATCCCTGGCTTCTCACACCACTGAACTAAGAGCAAATCAATATGGGAACCAATGTCAGGTGAAGACACACTACCTGGGCACAGATTCCTAAAATCCAAAGCCCTCTTTTTAACCTTGATCTCCAAGTACTAATCCAAGTAGACAGTTTTGCACTTCTGATCTACACTTTAGAATCTATAATTTAAAGCACTTCTCCAGGTGATTATGATACCCTGGCTGGTTTAAGAGCTCTTCACATGAATCACAGAAACTGTGTAGTTGACGAGAGCAGGCAACAATGTGAATCAAATTTTGGAATGAGAAACAGAAAGCAAGAGAAGATTGGGTCAGACCTGGGAGGCTTCCATCAGTGATAATTAAAACAGAAAATGAAGTCAGAGTTTCAAGCCCACCCAGATCTGAATAAGACAATATGTTGGGACTAGAAAGACCCTCATGAAACTAGATAGATGACCCTAAATTGTTAAGGCAAGGAACCCTGCTTCCAACAGAAAGGCTATCATCTTATTTTCTGGAGATAGAGAGAATATCATTTAAAGGATGTCTTGAACTTAAATATTTCTGTAACAAAAAGAAATATTGTCACATCAATCAAGACCCTGTGTTTGAAGATAATGATGCTGTGAAAATGTTAAAGTAGATGCACCTCATTTATTCTGAACCAAATCAGAGTAGGGCTATTTCATGGGAGACACAGAGAAGGCACCAGACATTTAATTTAAAAATAAAAAAGAGAGGACTGGAAAGGTGGTTCAGCAATTAAGGCACTTGCCTGCAAAGCCTGAGAACCCGAATTTGATTCCCCAGTACCTACATAAAGCCAGATGCGCAAGGGGGCACATGTGTCTGGAGTTCCTTTGCAGTAGTTAGAGGCCCTGGCACATCCATTCTCTCTCTACTATCTGCCTCTTTCTCTGTCTCTCTCTGTCTCTCTGTCTCTCTCTGTGAAATAAATAAATAAAATAAATAAAATATAAAAATATAAAATATTTTATATTTTATATAAAATATAAAAAAATAAAGAAGAGGTGATCAGAAATGAGGACATGTGACAAAAAAACAAGCATTTGTTCCCCTTCCTGTGTAGTCTAAAGAGAATTAGCACTTACCCACATCAGAAAATGTGTTTATCCACAAAGTAAGAAAGCGGATGTGTTTATGAGAATAAGATTTGGGGCAAAAGTGTGGGTTTCCTCATACAGCAGCTATGTATTGATGGAAATGGTACTTCATCTTCCTCATCAGTAATACTGTACAATCAGCTAAAACAATAACTATTTCAAGTGATTGATGCAGTTGTTAAAAAAAAACCTTATTATCTTACTAAATTGCTTATCACTGATCTAAATCATAGCATTATAATTATTAATTTTTCTTAAATACATCAGTGTAAAAATTTGCCAAGAGACTCACATCTTGAAACATGTGGCTCCATTCAGCCTCACAGGATGGGAACATTTAAACTGGTTTTAGGGACTCTTGTCAAATTCTCTAATTTCCTAGAATAAGCAAGTAAGATCTACAGACCAAATGGATATGAGCCACGTTGCTCTATTGCTGTCTAGAAATTGCTTAAGTAAATTTTGTCTTAGAGTTTTTCCATTTTCAATGTGTTTAAGAAACTAAAGGAAGTAACATACAGCCACTGTACCTGATCCAAATCATACTAAAAAATGAGAGAACATCTGTGTCTGCTCCCTCTCTGAGCCTAGCAGGGCTCTGAAGTGCCTCCTGGATCCATGTGTCCTTTTTAGTGAGCTAGCAAATCTTTGTGAAAGGCATGTGCTCAGCAATGTCCTAACCTTGAGAAACTGGCTTCAAGGTTTTCAGAAAGCTAAGGAGCAAGGATTGGTGTCCAAGTTTTCTCTCAGAGAATGCTTCTTTCAGCATACAATCCCTCCCATCCTTACAGATCCGGACACTGTTCTTGTCTGACATGCTCTTCTGCTAATTTCCCCTTTATCAAATACCTTTCTCTACTATATTCTGACCTCAAAATTGTTTCCTACTTATAAAGATATATCATTCTACAAATTTATAGACAATTTTGTCAGTGGTAATGAGAGCATGTGATATATATATATATATATATATATATATATATATATATATATATATATATATATATATAACTAAGTCATAGCACTTATATATATATACAGTGCTATGACTTAGAAAATTATAAGCAACCTTTTCATTTTCTTCGGTTTTATCATGCAACTCAGTTTTATCATGTAAAAATGAGGATAATGGTTCACTATTGCTTTATTTTCTTTCTGTCATTATGGGAACTATATACATTGGTTCATACAATAAAAATGCCACTAGAGTATGTACAGAAGTCCACTGTGATGGACTTTTCTTAAACAACTCAGTGCCTGTCGTACCAGGAGCCTCAGGAACACAAAGTATATTGGTTTCACCACAGCCCTACAGATTTCTTCATACTTACTGACTTTATTTCAGCTTATTCTAAAGCCTTTTTGATCATTACTGGCTCGTTCTTGGTCCCACCTCATCTTCAGGATTATTGTCGTGTTTTAGAACAAAATTCCCAGATCATGTCTCTATGGATGAACTCTAGCTTTACCACTGTAAACACCACCTACATGCTAAATTAGGTTCAACAATATATTCTGTTTTTTTTTTCCCTTCAAGACATCTCCACAGTCTAACCCACCCCCCTCTGATTCCCTAATCTCACCCCAGTTATGCCTGACCTGGATGATTGAAAGGTTCCTCTCACATTCTGCCCTGTCTCTGTCCTTGCCTCACCCAAACCCCACATTTCTCCTGACCTTGGAGATTCAGACCCTCTCAATGGTCAGGTCTAATTTCTAACCTTTCTCTGATTTCCACACAAGGTTGTTGCAAAAATCATTTTGGACATATAAAAGTTCTTTGTTGAAAAGTGCTAGAGAAATACTTGGTATTTATTATAACCTAATCTTTTCTATCAACTAAAGCTCAGGTCACACCTATTGGTGAATCATTTTCAAGATTATTGAATGAAGGAGATCTCTTCCTTCAAGTCCAATGGCATGGTGTGCTGAAAAATATGTTATACTTCTTATCACTTCATGGAATCCAGAAAAGGTATTTTAATACTCTCATGCCATTTAATGCATCCAGATTTTATTTAAATGGCCTGTGTAAAATGACTTTTCTGTATATTTTATTACAATCCCTTGTTTATGACACTTACCTATTATATTGCTCCTGACCAGATTTATTCTCTTTGCAGGAAAAATACTGAATAAATACTACTCCTTTAATTTTTCATATATTCCCAAGTACTTAGAAAATGCACCCTATAATAACTGATTGATTATTTTGAAGCTGTGCTAACATATCTTTATGAAAAATTTAATGCTTTAAATATCTATTTTGTCCCTTAAAAGAAGAGTGTTCTTAAATAAAACTTGGATGTTCTGATTTTAATAGAAACACTGTTATTACATACTCTGAAATATTAGTTCAGGCAAAGATCTGGCCATCAGTACAATATCATGAAGAGAAATAATTATTAATTGTATGTTCATAAATTTTCAAACTTTTTTTGGGGGGGGCGTTTTCAAGGTAGGGTCTCAATTGAGCCCAGGTTGACTTGGAATTCACTATGTAGTCTCAGGGTGGCCTCAGACTCACGATGTAGTATGTGTATGTGTGTATATGCCTGTTTGTGTGTGTAGGCACACGAGTCTCTCTCTCTCTCTCTCTCTCTCTCTCTCTCTCTCTCTCTCTCTCTCTCTCTCTCTCTCTCCCTCTCTCTCTTTCCGTGTGTGTGTGTGTGTGTGTGTGTGTGTGTGTGTGTGTGTGTGTAGATGTGAAAGACTCCAGTTGATGATGGGTGTCTCCCTCTACTGCTCTCTACCATATATTTAAAATATTTTATTTATTCATTTTCAAGCAGAGAAAGAGAGAGAGAGAGCGCACCAGGACTACCACCTTGTGGGTCTGGCTTATGTGGGTACTGGGGAATTGAACCGGGGGCCTTAGGCACTGGAGGCAAGTGCCTTAACTGCTGAGCCATCTCTTTAGCCCATCTGCCATATTTTTTTGAGACAAGCTCTCTTACTGAACCCAGAACACACCAATATGGCTAATTTAGCCATCATGCCCTGGAGATCCAACTATGTCTGGATTTCCAGGCATAAATTACCTTGCCCTCCATTTGTATGGATACTAGTGATCCAAATTCAATCCCTCATACTTCTGAGGCAAGCAATCTTACCAACGGAGGTGTCTTCTCAGCCATATTTGCTGTTTTTAAGGTTCATGAGATCACTGATATGATACATATGTCAAAAATCCAAACTGAAAGTTTCAAGAAATATTAGTAATTTCTTGAGCCTGTTTTGCTTCATTATATGTTAGTGACAAGTGATTACTGAAATGAATATTTTCTGATTTCTCTGTTATAATTTGCAGAAAATCCAAAACATCTTGAAGGAAAACTAGAAGCTATGAAGCAAAAATTTAGAAATGAGTCTGATTCTTTGATGAAATACTTTCATGGATAGGATGATGCTGAACAAAGACAACAAAACAGAGAAATAGAAGAAGTGACAAAATGATTCTCAGACTATTGTATTGTAACCATTGTGAAATGAAATATCTGTCTTTATGTGGGTCCTGGGAAATCAAACCCAAGACAGTAGACTTTATAAGGAATCACCTTTAAGTTCTGAGTCATCTCCCCAGCTCAAGTTTTATTATTTAAATGAACTTGATGATAGATTAATCTACAGGAATGAAAATATCATACAAATTATAGTTTATCAGAACTATGAGGGCTCAGTTATCATTCTAGCTCCTCTGAATCCTTCATTTTTTAAAAATAAGTTTTCCATATTTATTGTCAATAGATACATTACATGAGCAAATCTTATGCATTTGTTCAAAGTATAGTACCAAGTGAGATTTTTCCAAGAACACATTAGTAGTAATTTTATTTTCTATTTATTTTTATACCCAAAGCTGTACATCTTTAATATCTATTACTTGCTGAGATTGGAAATAGTTATATGCATTTACAGATCAGGCCACAGTCTACCATCGGCCTCTCCAGCACCTCAGGAAGCTCTTTTTTTCCCTCTTAGTTATTATTATTATTATATGAATATGTATAACAAGAATATTTAACCCTTACCCACTTAGAAATATATGAAGCATATAATAATATTGTCACTTTTGAAAGTTTATTTTGAATAGTGGTTCTTAAGTGTGATGATGAGGAACAATTGATCAATTATGTAATTATTCATGAAGATCTTAGCATCTCAAATCTTTGCCCAATGAAAACACAATTTTTTCTCCAATATTTCCTTACAGAAGTTATAGGCTATTAAGTTTTTACCTATAAGTCCAGTATGATTTCAAGATAATGTTTTATATGGTGCAATATACATAAACAAGATTTTAAAAATATTTTTAATTTATTATTTGAGACAGAGAGAAAGGCAGAAAGAGTATGGGTGGACCAGGGCATCCTGCCACTGTAAATTAACTCTAGATCCATGTGTGCATTGTGTATCTGGTGTGGCCTGGGTACCAAGGGTTCAAACCCAGGCTTTTAGGCTCTGCAAGCAAGCACCTTTAACCTCTGAGCCATCTCTCCAGCACTCCCTATTCTTTGAATATAGAGATCTAGTCATGACATCACTATCATTTTAAAAAAGAATATTCTTCCTCTGCAGAATTATCTGTTGTAAGTTGAACAAAAATCAGGATGCTTGTCAGTCTGCATCACTGTCTGGATGTTCTAGTCTGTCATCGGACTTTTCCATCATCTTGCAAAACCTGGACCTCACTGAGTACTGAAGCTTTAAGCAAACTTGAAAGGCAAGAGGTATAAGGCCTCCGACTTTTACAAGATAGTGTTGGTCATCTTAGACTCACTGCATTTCTGCAAGTGACTTTACATTACATTGCCAATTTTTACAAGAAGCTCTACTGAGGTTTTAATTGAATTTTGCTGAATCTACTGATCAATGCATGGAAGATTATCTCCAATATGACAAGTTTGAATCTTCACATTTATGAATAAAGTATATTATTCCATTAATTTTTAGATTACTAAAAATTTAAGAAATAATTTTTAGATTACTAAGGAGTATCACTAAGAAAACAGATTATTCATTTCCTTTTAAAACAATCTCTCAGTAATGCTTTGCTAGTTGTCAGTCTACTAATCTTGCACGTGTTTTTTTTTCAAGATTTATCCCTAAATATTTCATGTTTAATTAAACATCCATTTGAGTGTTCAACTCATATAGACATGAAACCAATTTTGTACATTACCATAACACCTTCAAATCATGCTAAATTCAGTTAAATTTCAAGGAAATGGAAACAAAACCATCACACTGAGAGCTGATAAGAATTTTACTTCATTCTTTTCTATCCCCACCCCTTCAGTTTCTCCTGCTTTGGCTAGAATCTCGAGTACAATATTGAAGACTAAAATCTAAGGACACTCAGTGTCTTGTGGTCTTCATGAAGATAGCATCAACTCTTGTGACTAAATGTTATCCTAACTGTGGGTTGTTCATAAATGACTCATCAGTTCACGGAAGTCCCTTTCTGCTCTATTTTCCTGGGTTTTTTTTTTTTTAGCCAGCAATACTAGATTTTGTTAAATTAATGTGTTTTGGTGTCTGTGTGATTAAACATAAAATGTGACATACAAGTTCTATAAAAAAGTAACCCAATTTTAAAGTTTTACATTAAACAGATTAACGTGGAAAAAACGATAATGTGATTCAGCATATTAACAACTTAACTAAGTAACTTGCTAAATGATACTGATTTTACATATGAACCCATTAAATCACTTTAAAAATGCTGAGGAAAATAACAGTTGGTCAGGATATATTATCAATTTGACATATTTTGGTCTTCATTTCTTAAATTTCCCATTCTTGGTTGAAGTTTCTTTTCCACTTCTGTTTCTTTATGGTAGTCATTTGGTAGGTATATCAGAGACCTTGCTTCTTCTGTAACACAAGTATTTTGAGCTGTACATTTTCCATGATGTATTGCTTCAGTGGCACATCTCAATATTTTCATTTTATTTGATGTATATTTTTTGTGCGTTCCTAGGAATAGGATCAAGTGTCTTGCACATTGTAAGCAAGGGCTCTACCACTCAAATCCACCTTCTGATCCACACCTCAAATTTAAATACTGTGGTTTCTTATTCTTTCAGCTCAATGTATTTTCTCACCTCTCCTTTCATTTATTCTTTGGCTCATATCTTACTCAAAGTATGTCAGTTAGTTTCCAAATAACGCAGACTTTCCTGAAATGTTTTTGTTATTGGTTTATATTAAGTTAAAAGTCATATTTTTCCTTTTTTAATTTGTCTAATTTATTTTCTTCTCTGTGTGCTTAGAGTTAGCTTTGCTTTTTTAAAGATGTTTCTCTGTCACATTCTAGATTACATTGATTACAATAAGAAATCTGTCTTCCTTATACTTACTCTTCCATTGAGAATATATATAGCATAAGAACATAAGACAATATATTGTTATTTTCCCTCTGGATTTATCACTTATGCCTCTAAAATGAGTCTCATAGTACATTGGATTTTTTTAATATATTCAAGTGTCTTTCAAAGAGAGTTGAAAAATGATTAGAAAAATATCTCTATGTGTCCTGGAATTATTTTCATCCATTCTCTTCATTCCTTGGAGAGTATAGAGATCTTAATCTGCTGTTACAAGCCTTCAACTTCAAGGACTTTCTTGTAGATCAAGTCAGAGGGTGACAGATTCTTTATTGAAGGTTTCGGTATGTCAAGAAAAGCATTCATTTCATTTTCACTTTGGAAAGATATTTTTGCTTGGAAAATGATCTCAGGTTGATATTGTTCTTTCATGATTTTAGAAACATTCCTCCACTGTGTGCTGGCTCATCTCTACATCACTGCCTGCACTTTCCACTGGCTGTGCTGACAGTTTTCTCTTCTCTGGATTTAACAACTCGATTATAATGGAACATGGTACACTTACTTGTCTTCATCTTTGAGACAAGATCTCATGGAGTGTGGTTGATCTTTTACTCACTACATATCACAGGATGACCTTGAAATCCGGATCATACGGCCTCCACCTCCCAAGTGCTGCAGGGAGCACAGACATGTGTGGCTCTTTTGTGTATACATCTCTGTGAACATGTGTATGTGGCGTGCATGCGTGCACCTGCATGTGGAGGTGAGAGGACAATCCTGGGAGTCTTCCTCAGAAACAACATCCACTTCTTTTGAGACAGGATCACTCACTGTCCTGGAGCTCACCACTGGGGTTACCTTAGTTGACCAGTGAACCTCAGGGAGCCTCTTATTTCCATCTCCCAAGTTCTGGGATCCCAGGCATGAGCTGCATGTCCTGGCACTATATGTGTGTATTGGGGATCAATCTCAGATCCTCCTGGTTGTGAGATAATCGCTTAACCAGCTGAGCTATTTGTGTGTCTTCTTCTCTTTCTAGAGCTTGAGAGTTGTTGAGATTATTGGAACGCAGAACTCCTTTGTTTTCATCGAATTCAGAACCCTTGACTATTCCTTCAAATATTTTTCTGTATTTTGTCCCCTTCTGTCAAAATCTAGCTCCATTCCAGGAACATTTTTTGCAATGTTTTTCTGTACTTGGCCTCTAGATTTTTCATATTTTCAATAATAACTGTCTGTTATCACCACAAGTATGTAGACCCAGAAATGTATGGGGACAAGGAGACACGTATCAGAACTCTGAAAAATATCTGCACTCTTTGCTAGTTCATGTACATGGCCCAACTTTGTAATCCAACCAAAGAATGAATTCAAATAAGTATTTGTAGGCTATCATTTTACAACACAAATGTACTTAATGTTCTCACACAGTTTTTCTCATTTATTTCTTTCTCTTATATATCTTAAGGTGTAAAAAAATTAAAAAGCAAGTCATGCTTTTTGTTTTATAAGTAAAGCATTACATTTCTATGAACCAAACCTTTCTCCAATTTCTTATGATAACAAATATTAATAATTTGATGTGCATCTTTTCATATCCTTTCTTATTTATTTCTCTCTCTTGCATGTAAATAATATCCAAATAAATACAAACATTTTAGGAAACATTTTGCTCTTAAATTTAGTGTGTTAAGAATGTCACTGCAAAGCAAAACTATCTTTTTAATGTTTTCATTTCATTCTTTCCTAAGAATATAACATTTTAGTCAACAATTTTCCTTATGATAGACGTGTCCATCATTTACAGGGTTTTGGTCTCTTAAAACAAGGCTCCAATGATGGTTGGCCATTGGATGAATGAAATACATTGTTTTGGTGGTGAATGTGTTTATAATCCAATAAATATTCTTGAATATTTATCTAGAAAGTCATTAGGTTAGTTGAATCCTTTTTGGTAGGGAGTTGTTGTTATTGTTTATTGGTGCTGTTTGCTATGGTGGTTAAAGTCTAAGGCTTAGCTTCCCCATTATGGTACCAAAGCTCACCTCAGTATTCTACATGATAACCAGTGAACGAGGAAGTTTTTCCATTGTGCTCAGTGAGAACAGCATTATGACCTATTCTGTGAGATACCCAAAGCTATTTTTTTTCTTTTTATCTATTTGGATGGATGTTTCCTCAGCCTTGGGTAATGTTCAAACCTACAAACACTAGCCAGTAGTCAGCTGAATGCTCAGGTTGGACACTATTGAATACAAAGGTTTTTGATGGGTCTCAAGCATTCTTTCTGTGCATTTCATCTCTACTCTCTGCTCCATTGCCCTGAAAATTCTAGCTGCCTTGGAGTTCTTGCACACCGCATGCCTTCTCCTTAGCACAGGAAGATGTCTGGTCTCTGCCTGGGTTTTGCTTCCCTCGTCCACAGATGATAAGCCAAAGTAAATTCAGGGCTAACCTTAATCATGTTACACCTTGCTGCAGTCGTTACTCTCTGTGGCCGAGGTTTAACTTGGCAACTCTTTTTCCACACACTGTATCTACTTTTTTAGTGACTTTAAACAGAATGATGAATGTGGTCCCTGTTCCTCCACCCTCTCCAAAAGCAGCTCACACGTCTTGAATTTATTAGCCTTCTGAGCTAGGTGTGTAGGTCATCCGGTAGAGTACCTGCCAAATGAAGCCCTGGGTTTGATCCTTAGCACATATAATCCAGGGATGGTGGCTCATGCATTCATGCATATAATCCCAGAATTTAGGAAGTAGAAGCAGGAGAATCAGAAATTCAAGGTCATCCCCAACTGCATAAGCAGTTTAAGGTCATCCCAAGCTCAAAATGCTACTTAAAACATGTTTTTTATTCAGCCCCATGTCAAGAAATATAGCAAATTAATCTGGATCACACTTTTGTTGGGTAGTAAACAGCAATTAGGAGATCTTAATAAAGAAGCAGATTAAAAATTATTATACTCTGGGAGTCTGTGAAGCTGACAGGTGATAATGTCCTTTAAAGTCTCAGTCTTACCTCATATGCCCACTAATGACCCAAAATGAAAAGCACAATTTGTAATTATAGCAAGGATCAAAGTGGAGGGAAATATCAACCATCTTGAAAATGAAATTTCTAAATGTAATATTGTTGGAAAAATTAGAGGAGAAAAATCTCTATCACCCCAACCCAATTCAACGCTAACAGATGATGACCCAGGAGGACACAGAGGCTGTGATGTAAGAGACATAAGAAGGTTAGAGGCAGAGAGTCAACAGGGTGCCCTGACTAAACAGAGTAGAGTAGGCTACAGGATGTCTTCAGAGCTGCTTTCCCAACTGTCTGCCTCTTCTGTGCATTTGTGAGCAGATGGGAATGTTCAGGTTAAAGACTTGATATGCACCCATACCATGTTTCTACAGCAGAGACAGGGAGGGAACAATGTTAACTCAAACAAACCTGTAATAGCATATCCTCAAGCAAGTACAATTAATGAGTCACAGTGTGAGTCAGTGATTGGCCTTTCTAATTAGCCTCTATTTATGGATATAAATCACCACTACCAACTCTGTTTGCATAATCCGCTTCAAATAGATTGAATGTGACACTTGGGATGATCATAGTGCTTCACGGTGGCATTATAATGCTTCGACTAGGAATCTGTACTTATAACCTCTTAAGGATACATTCACAGCTACAGTTCCATGAATTAAAGAATGAAATTTCCTTTTTAATACTATGTGACTGAAAGGCATATTGGAAAATTTGAATGAATATACCACTTAAGTACATCAAACTAATATTATCAACAGATAGGCATGGTGGCATGCCTGTAATCCCAGCACCCTGGAGGCTAAAGCAGGAAATCACAAATTCCTGCAAAGCCTGGGCTACATATTAGAAGTTGTTTTTTATTATTATCACAAGAGAAAAAGTAAAAGAATTTCAGTTTCTATCAATGAAAAGAACAATGGAAACCTTAATTTTTAAAGTTGGAGACACTGAACGGTGGTGAATTTTCCATTTTAATATAAATAACAAATGTAGAAACATATTTACAAGTCACCTCCCAGACACGTTTAAGAAAAACCTAATTTTGCTCCTTCTGCAAAGCTATAAAATATTTTACACTACATAGGAAGACTATCAGCACAGCAAAGAAACTTAGATTAATGAGAAACAAAATTCCATGTCCATTTGCAGATGACCTGCTTGCTTTTAGGAAACATACATAGGAGAATTATTAAAGTTAGTGAGAAGAGTCAAGTACAGTGTCACATGACTGCAATCCCAACACTTGGGAGGTGAAGGCTGAAGAATCAGTAGTTCTATGCTAGCTTCAGGCTTGATAGCAAGTTCAAGGCCAGCCTGAGCTGCATGAGACTTTCTGAAACATAAAATAAATAAATCTAAAGTTAAAATTAATGGGAGACTTTCAAAGATTTGGACAAAGCAGAAGATGTCAAGAATCAAATACAATTCTATATAAAAGTAAGTAGCTGAAAAGAAAACATAATTCAAAGATATATTTTATCCTAAAAATAATAGAATGTATGTTAATAAATCTATCAAAGCATGCAAAATGTTATAGATAACATATTTAGGGTTTACTCATCAATATTATAGAACTAAACAAATGCAGATATATATCAAGTGCAGATGGGTAAGAAGGTTCACTATCATAAAATATAATTCTTTCTACATTAGCCCAAAAATTAATGTGACTGTGGTCAAATAAAAACATACAATCATCAAACTGAGCTCAAAGTTAATATAGAGTACAAAAGTTCAAATATAGCCAATAAACTTCTGAAAAACATGAGGACCTGACATATCAAATATCAAACAAGAATTACATACAAGTTAGTGATCTCAGAATACAATCAGTTTTTCCTTTACAATACAAACTGGTTTTTCTTTTAGTTTTACAGTGCCAACTTTGCTCAGTTTTAATTTTGTGTGAGAACACACACACATACCCATGCAGGGTCTCTTGCTGCTGCAAACAGATGCCCACCCAGCTTTAGGTGTGTGGCTGGGAAATTGAGCCCGAAACCAGCAAGCTTTGTAAGCAAACACCTTTAACCATTGAGCCATCTCCTCAGCCCCTAATTTGGATCATCTGAATTGTTTTCAAGGCAGTCATTAAAGGAGAGGCCACAGAGAAGTCTCCTCTGTCCCAAATCCTTTTCATTCGCTCTCTTCATCTGAATTCATTCTGTGACTATCCAAAGGGTCTCTAGTCTTTGAAATCTGGTACTTCTCTTCTATTGACCCTGTCCAAATGCCGTCATGCAAGGTGCTTCTGTAAACTAACACTCACCCTGCTACCACCTGAACTACACCATACTATCATTTATACATCCTTACATCTCTTGATGAAATGTGGCTTTAATCAAGCCATTGATCTGCTTAAAACCCTTCTCACTGCCAAAGGGATCAGGTTCAGAGTTAAAGATCCTGACTCTGTATCATTCGTACTCATTCCTTGCCAAAGTACAAACTCTTACACACCCTCTGCTCTGAGCACATTGAACTAATTACCACTTCCTGTACTTTCATAAAAAGTCATGAACTTTCACAGCTTTAGCTTTTATCTTAGTTATTTGGCTCTAAATTGGTGCCCCACCTTCTTACCAGGAAAAAAAATATAGAACTTCAAGATCCATCTCAAATGTCATCTTTCATGAAAAGCCTTCTCTACCCCAAACATAGTTAATGCATTCCATACCCTATATAGCCACCATGTTTCACTGATTACACATCCATACTTGATAGTTGAAGTATTTCTCGTCCCACCCCAGGGAGGTACTGAAATCCTTGCTGGAAGGGCACAGACTTGTTTTGTATTCTTCAAACATTCCTGAACTATATCAGGTGCAAACGTGGTTATATTCACTTACATAGTACCGCCGATCACATTACTCAGACCTTGTGCATTTAATCTGTCCATGTTTTATAAACTAGGTATCGCTATCCCTATGTTACAAATGAAAGTGCTTTAGCTCAAAAGCATTTTAAGTAGATCAAGTTAATATAATTAAACACCCAAAGCTAAGGATGGCAGGAAAGTTTCCTACACAATACCCTGTTCTCTTTAAATTAAATTACACTACCTTGATTCATGCTATTCAATTCTTTTAGACTTCTTTCTTTACTAGAATAAAGACCTCAAGAATAAACTCTGCCTTAGACAATTATTTAAGAGTCTAGCTTTCTCATTATTTAAAAGAAAAGTATATTGGACATCAAATAAGTAAACGCAAAAGTAACTCCTTACTAGACAATTTAGATAAACTCAAGGTTTATGAAGCTGAATTTTATAGAGATCATTAAAAACATATTCATATGCCAAGGGTAA
>PVHP010030535.1:0-21652 GCA_004024765.1 Zapus hudsonius | reverse complement strand
CAGCCCCTCTAATGTTGGTTAGGAGAGTCACAGACTCCTGGCCCCCTGCAAGCAAGCCTGTCTCTCTGGCCAGCAGGAGACGGGCTCCATGGGGAAAGGTGAACGCGCACAGCCAGAGACTCACATACACAAGGCTGGGAGAAATTGTCCAGGCAAATCTCGAAATTTTATTCCAGCATCCAACCTTATATACAATCCAAGGCTATATTATATAGCTTTTTTTCTCAAAGCAAAACTCAGTAAGCAGAAACAAAGCTTATCAGCTTCAACAAATAGGATCAAGGCTTATCAACTACTACTTTTGCCTCCTGGAATAAAAGGTATGCTAGGATTGAAGGTGTGTACCACCACGCCCGGCACACCCATGCTGGGATTAAAGGTGTGTGCCACCACACCCGGCTTTTTTCTAAAATTTAGCTCAAGGTTACTCAGCTAGGCTGGGGCACAACACTCTAAGTCTTTCCTTAGGCTTTCCATATGGTCACAACCCCTCTAAATCTTACCTCAAAGGTCTCACATGTTCACAGATCTCTAAATCTTTCCTCTAAGCTTCCCATGTGTTCATCGCCTCTTTTGAACTTCACTTTCTAAGCCCCAGTTCTCCTTAACCTCCACTTTTTTTTTTCTGACATAGGGTCTCACTCTAGCCCAGGCTGACCTGCAATTCACTATGTAGTCTCAGGGTGACCTTGAACTCCCAGCAATCCTCCTACCTCTACATCCCAAGTGCTGGGATTAAAGGCGTGTGCCACCACGCCCGGCCTAACTTCCACTTTTCTAAAATGTGTTTTCCACATGAAAATGTTCCAGTCTTCCTTTCTAGGTCCCAATTCCCTTTAAATAAACTCCATAAATTGTGATTTCTCCACAAATAAACTCAGTAATTCATAATTTGTCCATCTTGGTTCTGTCTTATTATTCTTCATTAAAGATTAGGAAAGAACCCAAAACTTGGGATGTATAAATCTGGGGGACCCACTCTATGATGGTTAAAATTGTCAACTTGTTCTAATCCATAATAATCTTGGGCGGTTCTCTGAGTTTACCTGCAGGAAGGATTGACAAATTCCTTTTGGGATTTTGGAGAAGACTTGTGATAGTTAAGTTTGTCAGTTTGAGCTAATCCATAGTAATCCTGGGTGGGCCTTCCAGAAGGAGACTAATATAAGGAAGCTTAGGGGGAAGGAGACACTCTTTCTTCCTCCCCCGGCTGCTGGTGCTTGTTCATGACTTGCACTCCTGCTGGACATTGGAATCCAGTTTCCTCAGCCTCACATATTGGACTGAAGAGCAGCCTCTCCCCAGGGATTCATCAGGCCTTCTGGGCTGGATTGGGACTGCTGAGACATCCATCTACGTGGACTGAACAACTACTGGTTCCTTACCTGTGGGCCTACAGACTGCTACTATTGGACTGTCATAAACTGTCCCAATAAACTCCCTTTTATTATAATCCATTCTATCAACTCTTTCCTCTAGAGAACCCTGACTAATACACACCCTGAACCTCGAAATTCCCACATCTCTAGTATGCCATTCTCTCTCTCAACTCTTTCCTCTAGAGAACCCTGACTAACACACCCTGAACCTCGAAATTCCCACATCTCTAGTATGCCATTCTCTCTCTCTCTCTCTCTCTCTCTCTCTCTCTTTCCAAATGCCTCTCTCTTTCTCTCTCAAATAAACAAATAAAATATTTTTAAAAAAGGCCAGCCAGGCATGGTGGCGCACTCATTTAATCCCAGCACTCGGGAGGCAAAGGTAGGAGGATTGCCATGAGTTCAAGGCCACCCTGAGACTACATAGTGAATTCTAGGTCAGCCTGGACTAGAGAGAGACCCTACCTTGAAAACTAAAAAAAAAAAAAAAAAAAAATTAAATAAATAAATAAATAAAGGCCAACCTGGAATGATGCTTCATCTCAAAAAAAAAAAAAAAAAGTTCAAAAGAAAAGAAATAAGAGCAAGAAAGAGAGGGGAAGGGAAGGAGAAAATAAATATAGTAAATATAGAAAATATGAAATAGTTTCCTCTGACTTAGCCCAAGTGCAGCCATGTTAAGCCACCTGCCATCTTAGAATATCAGGCCTCTTTCCTAAACTAATCTTGCACCTGGTGTTGACTCATACCCTTGCCTAAATTTAGCTAATGGCAAAGTTCTGCTTCTGTAACTAGCTTGCTTGCTTGCTTGCTTAAGATAACAGGATGTGGTTTTTGCCTTTATAAACCCTTGCAAAAAGCAGCTTGGGCCTGCTCCCTGCTCAGGCTTCTCTAACTGGGACAGTGTCTGCTGGCTAATAAAGACTCTACTTTTGTTAAAGTTAGTGGGTAGTCTTGTCTCCTAATTCCAGGTCATATCATATACACAATGAAATTTTATGCCATGGTAAAGAAAAACAAGGCCATAACATTTGCACAAACGTGGATAGAACTGGGAATCATGGTGTTAAGTGACATAAACAAGACTCAGAAAGACAAACACCAAATGAAGTGTGGCAGTTTCTTTCTCTGGTGATGGAACAAGGCACCAGGCCAAAATCAGCTGATGAAAATAAAGGGTTTAGGTCTGCTGACAAACTATGGCACCTTGAATGAATGTTCCCCCAACAAATTCAGGAGTTTATTAAAGCTTATAATTTCTCTCCTGCCTCCTGGCTAAAGTAGGTGTTCCCTTGGCCTGGCTTGATCCTAGGGTTCAGCCTTAAGGTGTTTTATTTGGGGGGGGGTCTGGAATTCAAGCTATACATGTGCAAAGAGAAGTGTGTCCTAGTCAGCCACGTGCTGCTGGGATGAACCTCCAAACCAGACACAGTTATGGATAGAAGGGATTTATTGAAGTAATAGATCCAGGGGAAGTTCCATAATGGTGAACATGGCTGTCCCCCTTTCACAGGTCCAAGGAGAGACAGAGAGACAGAGAGAGAGAGAGACAGAGAGAGAGACCATCACTAGACCTCAAGCAAGTACACTCAAACTGCAAACCACAGGAACTCCAGACTTGAGTTCAGAAGGGGTTGTAAACACGTGGAAAGCCGGAGCGACTGGGGTTTAGAAGGTGAGGTTCCAAAGAGGCTGCAAACACATGGAGCGCCCATCTGGGGCAGACCCCAGAGAGACAATCAGCCATTAGTAAATCCAGAGACCGCGAAACAGATAGAGTGCAGACGTTGAGATTAAAGAGGGGAACACACGACATCAGCTTAAAGGGTAAGTGGGGAAAGAAGGAGATAGTCCACATGTCTGATCCAGAGTGGGAATCCACACGTGGTAAATTGGAAACCAATAGACAGACAGAACCCAGAGACCAGAATTAAAGAGGCATTAAAAGACAAGGTTAGGTCTCCCTTCACCATCAGGCCTGGCTGAGTGGGGCTGGGAACCGAGACTCATGTGGGGGAAGCTCAGACCACACCAGATGCAGATGAGAAGGTCTCAGGAAGAAGACAGGATCACAGGAAGAAGACCCCCCGGGGAAAACAGAGAGCCCCCCCCCAAGGCTGCCACCTTTATAGGGTTTGGTTGAGGTAGGCAGGGAAGGATCTGATTTGTTTGATCTGGAGAATGGATCATATCTGGGTGGGGCTGGGATCAGCAGGGTGCAACACAGATCAATGTCAGGCATGAGTTCTAATCCAAGGGAGGAGTGTTCATCCTTGTGTCATGAGAAATCAGGTGTTCGGCATCTTCTGGTCTCCTCTGGGCCTCTGTCCCTAGCTAAGACCTGCCTAGCTTTCCTTATTATGTCTCATTAAAATAATATTTTTAGGGCATGGTGGTGTACGCCTTTAATCCCAGCTCTAGGGAGGCAGAGGTAGGAGGATCTCCGTGAGTTTGAGGCCAGCCTGAGACTACAGAGTGAATTCCAGGTCAGCCTGGGCTCGAGCGAGACCCTACCTCAAAAAACAAAAACTAAACAAAAAAAAATTTTTATTAGAATGTTCTGATTATAAAAATAAAACCTGTTTTCTTTAAAGAGAAAAAAAAAAGTACCACTCTGCATATTTCAGTTCAGAGGAAACAGCTATAAAACAAATGACTAAAATAAATAAATAAACAAACAGCTATAAAACAAATGATAAAAAAAAAGCACAAGAAAGGAAGTGGTATGATTACTTAGTGTCCTTCTGCTTTGAACTTAGTCTAACTATAAAATAGAAAGTGGATGTTGTAAATGTTGACAGATGTGAAATAGATTAGAACAAGGATTTTAATGTATTTTGGGTTACAGCTACATCCTAAATGTATGAAAAATGTCTAGTAAATATTTCTAGAATCAATGAAAACATGCTATACCACTTAAAATAAAGGGAATGGGAGTCAGGCATGGTGGCTCACACCTATCATCTCAGAATTGGGGAACTGAGATAAAAGGACAGCAATGGGTTTGAGCCTAGACTGGGCTACAGAGTGAGTTCCAGGCCAGCCTTCCTTTAATCCCAGCACTTAGGAGGCAAAGGTAGGAGAATCACTGTGAATTCAAGGCCAGCCTGGAACTATAGTGAGATTCAGGTTAGCCTGTGCTAGAGTGAGACCCCACCTCAAAAAAATAGCAAAAAATAGGAATATAATTATAATGAGCTAACAAATTTTAGCCAGAGGGGCTGGAGAGATTGCTCAGTGGTTTAAGGTGCTTGCTTGCAAAGCCTAACATCCTGAATTTGATTCCCTCATACCCATGTAAAGCCAGATGCACAAAGTGGTGCATGAGTCTGGAGTTCATTTAGTGGCAAGAGTTCCTGGCCTACCCATTCATTCTCTCTGCTTGTAACTAAATAATTTTTAGACAGAATGGATTAGAGCGATGGCTCAGTTAGTAAAGCCCTTTTTGCCACAAGTGTGAAGACTGGAGTTTTGACCCTCAGCCTGCATGCCAGATGGAGTGGAAGCCAGATTACAATCCCCAAAGCATGAGAGCTTGTCTCAATTAGTAAAGTGAAGAATGGCTGTGAAAGACACCTCTGGCCTTCACATGCACATGCATACGCATATGTGGCCACACACATACACATATGGACACACATACAATTTAAAAAAGGCTCATGCTTGTAATCCTAACACCCAAGAGGCTGGAGCAGGAGGGTCAAATCTTGTCACAGCAGAGGGGAAGGAAGCAGTGCAAGTGTGCTAACACCCAGTAGGGCTATATTAATGAACCTCAAGTTCTACCACCAGAGACACACCTCCTCCAGCAAGGCTCCACCTCCCAAATTGCCACCAGCTCTGAACCAAGTATTCATGAGCCTGTGGCGGAATGGCAGACATTTCATTCAAACCACCACATAGAAAACTGGATTTGAAAGCATGTATGTGCATATACTTATATTTGCATGTTTATGGGTCATGAAACTAGAAAGGAATCATGAAAGAGAGTTGAGAATGGAAGAGTAAAGGAATGCAGGTGGTAAGGAAGCAGAAGAGGGATTAACTGGAGGAAAAAAGGGAACCAGCCAGATGGGAGTCCAGGGGAGGGGTAAAAGTGGGGGAGGGAAACGAATAAGAGCAAAGTATAACAATTCATATGTAAAAATGTATTTTTAAGGCCGGGCATGGAGGCACACACCTTTAATCCCAGCACTTGAGAGGCAGAGGTAGGAGGATCACCATGAGTTCAAGGCCACCCTGAGATAGTGAATTCCAGGTCAGCCTGGGCTAGAGTGAGACCCTACCTTGGAAAAAAAAAATGTATTTTTACAAGGTCTTTCTGTGATGCTTTCAGTAAACTAGCTACAGAAAAAATATGCGTGCACCACCACGCCTGGCATGGACCACGTTTTTAAAAAAACAAATTTATTTATTTATTTATTTATTTGCAAGTAGAGAGCAATAGAGATAGAGAGAATGGGCAGGGCTTCTAGCCACTGTAAACAAACTCCTGATACATATGCCACTTTGTGCACCTAGTTTTACATGGGCACTAGGAAATCACACCCCAGGTCGTTGGGCTTTACAGGCAAGTGACTTAACTGCTGAGCCATCTTTCCAGCCCCTGGACCTCTTCTTTTACAAGCAGCATCTGTATGTGCCAATCCCTGATATAAATGCTGGAAAGAAAAATGCTGTCCCAGCATCTGGAAATAATTTTGTAGATAGTCCTCAGGCCATGACTCTGCCTTTCTACACTACCAAGGTCAACCTGGATTAGAGTGAGACCCTGCAGAAAAAAACTAGCTCTCATAACAATGCAGGCCATTAAGCCATTGCTAAAGTTACCCACCAGAACTGAATGGTAAAACCCTATTGCTAAAGACACTGCAGGACATTGAGAGATCATGCTGGAACTTGATCTCTCATAGATCATGTGATAGAAGCCAGCCCTACACACTGGCTCTCACAGTACTAGAAAGTGCTAAGTGAGCTCCTAGAGGATCAAGATTATCAACAAGAACAAGCAGTGGATTCTGCAAGCTATAAAATTAACCAGCAAGGTAAGACGTACCCACCAGTGCAATAGTGGCACACAGGCTATGGGCGAAATCAACTGCTTTCTGTTTGGACATCAGGTCCATCTGTGGGAAGGAATTTATACCTGGTATTGAGAACCAACTTAGAAGCCTATGGCTTGGAAAGGTATAGAGCCTAGAGAGAAGCTTCCACTATTCTTTGGCTAAATTAAGAGGTTATACACTTAAAAAAAATCTTCTAGGAAGCCAGGTGTGGTGGCACATGCCTTTAATCCTAGCACTCCGGAGGCAAAGGTAGAAGGATTGCTGTGAGTTCAAGACCATCCTGGAACTATAGAGTGAGTTCCAAGTCAGCCCTGGCTAGAGCAAGACCTGCCTCACAAAACAAACAAAAAATAGTCTTCTGGGTGTTCTACCTCCTCGTGCCTTCTCATGAACAGGAACTCTCTGTACTTTCTCCTCTTTCCTTCTCTTTATATAATAAAATCTCCCTAAACCTTGAGAAAAATTTTTTTTGTTTTGTTTTTCGAGGTAGGATTTCACTCTAGTCCAGGCTAACCTGGAATTCACTATGCAGTCTCAGGGTGGCCTCAAACTCAAGGCAATCCTCCTACCTCTGCCTCCAGAGTGCTAGGAATAAAGGTATATGCCACTATGCCTGGGCAAAAAAAATAATATATATGTATGTATATATATAATATTTAAACATTATATATATTTAAGTCTTCTAAATGTCTTTGTTTATCCCTTTTGATCCATGATGTTCTCATTCTTGGCTAGAGAACCTGCTGCTTCAGATGGCAAAGAATACATGGAAGACTCAAAAATCCATCAATATGGCAAGAAAAGAAGCTGCCTGCCTAACATGAAATGAGTCATCTCTATCACACCTGCCAGGGCCCAGGACAAATGAAGTGGAGAATTAAATATGAGTGCTACATTCACTGTTAGCCTGACAACTTCCTCTAATGAAATAGCAATAGACACTGAGAAGACTCAAAACTCATCAAAGCAGAAAATCAAGGCTTCTGAGAGCTCAACACTAAGAGGCTCAGGGAACATTGGGAAAGAGGGGGCAGAAAGAAGGTAAGAGGCACAGGGTGGGAAAGTATACTCTGAGGCATTGTCTCCCCCAAAGAGAATGACCAGTAGATTCATGGCCCTACAGTGATTCATGATAACCCCACTGAGAAGGGCCCTCAGTGGAATGGGGGTAAGGGAAGGGGAGAGGGAACATAAAGAGTATTGCCTGATGGGAATATGACAAAATTAAAGTATGTTCATATATTAAATTTTTCAATAATTTTTTTTAATTTTTATTTATTTTTTTGTTTTTCAAGGTAGGTTCTTGCTCTAGCCCAAACTTATCTGGAATTTACTATGTAGTTTTAGGCTGGCCTTAAATTCATAGCAATCCTCCTACCTTGGCCTCCCATGCACTGGAATTAAAGGCATGTGCCACCACGCCCGGCTACAATAATTTTTTTAATTTAATTTATTTTTTTTTCAAGGAGGGAGGGAGGGAGAATAGAGCCTCTAGCTACTCCAGATGCATGCACCATTTTGTGCATCTGGCTTATGTGGGTGCTGGGGAATCGAACCCAGGTCATTAAGCATTGCAGGCAAGTGCTTTAGCCAGTGAGCCATCTCTCCACCCCCTTACAATAATTTTTTAAAGCTACTTGTTTTTGTTTTATTTGCAAGCGGAGAGATAGAGAAATGCAGATATACATAGAGAGAATGGGTGCACTAGGGCCTCTTAGCACTGCAAACTACAGATGCACATACCACCCTGTGCATCTGGTTTATGTGGGCTCTAGGGAATTGAACTCAGGTTGTTAGACTTGGCAGGCAAGTGCCTTAACCTCTGAGCCATCACTGCAACCCTAAAGCTACTTGTTTTTGATTATTAGTTACCAGGGTTGGAAAACTCAAACACTGGATGAAGTGGGCATCTAATTAGCTTGTCTCAATATAACAAATGCATATACTTTATGATGAAGGAAGAGAAGGAGAGGAAGGAGTGGACTGGGAATAACATTCATTGGTTTGCTTGCAAAGCCTGCTGGCCCAGGTTTAATTCCCCTGTCACTCAAGTAAAGCCAGATGGATATTTGTTTGCAGTGGCAAGAGATCCGCCCCCCCCCACAAATACATTAAAAAATTCAAAATTGGCCGGGCGTGGTGGCACACGCCTTTAATCCCAGCATTTGGGAGGCAGAGGTAGGAGGATTGCCATGAGTTCAAGGCCACCCTGAGACTACAGAGTGAATTCCAGGTCAGCCTAGACTAGAGCAAGACCTTACCTCGAAAAACCAATAAATAAATAAATAAATAAAAATTAAAAAGTGAAGGAGAAAAGCAAGGAAAAGGAAGGTAAAAGAAAAGAGAATGAAAGAAAAGAAAAGAAAAAGAAATACTCCCTCCTGGAGGGATAAGGGAAGCTAATTAGATTCATGAAATGCTCATGAAATAAGACACATTACTTGAAATTTATGACTCACAAGGCTTCTTTCCAGGTCATATAAACTGTGAATAGTTGCTAGAAGAGAGGAAAGTCTTAGGTGATATAATTATCTATAAGCTGTTCAGGGGAATAAATAATCACTGATCCTGGGGTGTTGATATTCAGTGGCAGCTGCCTAAATCACCACACTCCTGTAGGGAATCCCAAGAAACTCATGGGTTCTACACTGGACTTGAATGGAATTATTTCTTTGGTCTGTTGACACCCTTTCTGATGTGGATACAAGTCTCCCTAGGAAGTTTCACAATAGTGTTGTGTAGCTATTTCTTCTGGTTTGAAACATTTCCTAGTGGAAAGAGAAAGGAAGCTTTTTAAGCTCATGAAATTCCCAAGAAATTTACAAGACGAACAAGGCCCTTTCCTGAAGTTATAAGTAGTAAATACTTGTGGGTTTGTTACCAGAGGCCTGGAAGTTCTACTATCCCTCCCTCTACTGAGGGGATGTGGGTAGAGAAAAGTTTTATTCACATCTGATTTTGCAAAAATGAGGTAGAGAGGGGCTGGAGAGATGGCTCAGCAGTTAAGGCACTTGCCTCCAGTGCCTAAGGCCCTGGGTTCAATTCCCCAGGACCCACATATACCAGATCCACAAAGTGGTGGCCCTGGTGTTTTCTCTCTCTCTCTCTCTCTCTCTCTCTCTCTCTCTCTCTCTCTCTTTCTCTCCTCTCTGCTTGAAAATGAATAAATAAATTTTTAAAATGAGGTAGAGAGCATGCATCTCATAGAAAAGCATTGCCCATCATATGTCATAAACACACTTTGGAAGACAGTTTTGAGTATATGCACCCAGTTACCTAGCAGTACTTGTTAGTGTCTCCCCTAGGAACTTCTTACACATATGAATAAGACACACATGTTGGCTTGAATATAAATGGTCCTATAGCCTCAGGTATTCTTCATTGTTGTTTTTGATTTGGGTTGTTTTTTTTTTTTTTTTTTTTTTTTTTTTTTTTTTTTTTTTTTTTAACTTTTCTTTCTTTTTTTATTGTCCATAATGAGTTACAATATTTAGTGGGCAAACAATGAGTTGTTGTCCCCAATTCCCCACTGTCCTCCCCTCCCCACTCTGCTGGATAGCCTCCTCCATGGGTCGTCTGGATCAGTCCTTGTGACAGGGGACCATGGATGGCCTGGTATTCAGCCCGGTTCTCCTGGCCCAAGTGTGTTGTTACTGAGGGGTGCCATGCCTCTGATAATCTCCCCCACCACAGCACTCACATAAGGTAGAGTCTCACTCTAACTCAGGCTGACCTGGAACTCACTCTGTAGTCCCAGAACTCACAGTGATCCTTCTACCCCTGCCTCCCAAGTGCTGGAATCAAAGGTGTGCACCACCACACCCGGCTAGCCTCAGGTAGTTTTGATTATGATTAAGCTTCCTACTAAGTCTCCAGCAGGCAGAGCCCTGCTGGAGGAGGTGTGTTCCTGGGGGAGGATCTTGAATCCAGGCCTGCATGTTCAGAGTCAGCTCATGCATGCTGGTACTGGTGTTCTCTCTCTGTTGTGGATGTGTGATGAAGTGAGCCAGCTTCCTCTGCCATGATGAAGTTTCCCCTCAAAACTGTAAGCCTGAAATCAACCTTTTCTTCTCATAAGCTGTTTCTGATGGGGTGTTTGTCCCAGAAATTAAAATAACTACAACAATCTGCAAACCAAAATTTTTGTATGGCTATTTTTGATAATAGCCCCAAGTTGGAAACAATGGATATATCCATGAGGCTCAGGAAGACAAAACAGTGGCAGAGACATGTGGCAGAATACTACATAGAAATGAAAAGAAATGAATTCCAGTTTGATGCCACAGACAAATGTCTCAAATACAGTGTTGTTTGGAAGATGCAATAAACAAAAGTTTATATACAGTAAAAAAAAAAAAAGAAAAGAAAAGAAAAGCATTGCCCATTTTCAAAAGGGGAAGTGGTCTCAGAGGGTTTTATAGGGCAACGTGTGGAAGATTCCCACACTTGGAAAGTTCTCTGTTCCCCCAGGGGGAGGTTCCCTTTTCTACCAGGAAGAAATTATTCTCCCAAGGGGAAGTTCTTTGTTCCCCATTGAGAGATCTTTGAAGGATGTGTAGGGCGTCATTGAGAAATTCTTTGAGAGATGTGTAGGGCAGACCCCTCCCTCTATCTTCTCTTAGCAATTCTCCTTCTGCCCAATCGCCTGCCTATGCCCCATTGACAGAAGAATTTCAGCAGTGAAGAAATGGAGATAGGCCAAGTGAGGGTGGGTATTACTGAATGTCTCTCCCCAGAACTCAGGTGGAGGGAGACACAGGAGCCAGCTAGGAAAGGACCCAAAGAAAAGCCAGCATCTGGTCTACTCTAGTCTCATCCCTCAGCGACAGTGCCTCTACTCAGGTTTGATGGCCACTTTGGGCCACGCCCCTGAATATGGCAGAGGGACTCGAGCAATGGAAAATCACTGAGCTGACCAGAATGGAAGGTCCCAACGTTAGAGTGGCAGGTGTGGACACTAGGCCAGGAAGCAGAGAAGGACTCTCCTCCCTGCTCATGGTTAAACTGTAGCCAAGAGTACTGAAAACTTGTAACCTTTCATGGTAAATAGTGTAGCTCCTCCTAGATTCCATGTATACTTGTTTGTACATCCTGCTTGCTTGCTTTCACTGTAGACAAGGGTGTAAAAGACCCCAATGTTTAAGCTCGGGTCTGATGCCATTCCGGGGCGGAATACAGCCCACCCATCTGTGAAACTCTCTCTCCACTGGCTGAAAGGGCTCTGAGTCTCAATCTGTCCAGGAATATTTTGTGACAATAATCCAAACCAATCAGCTGTCTCTGAGACTCACCTGAGTCTGATGGTAAAACTCACCCCAATAAGCTCTAAGAGGGGCGCACTCACCTGAACCTCCGCTTCCCAGTACCAGCAAAGCCTTCCCACCTTCCCATATCCCTGCATCTAGGTTGCTGAGATGGGGCGAAGGTAATTTTTCTATCTTTCTCATTTTGTTACTCTCTCACTACCTCTTAGCTTTTTTGAGGGCGGGAGGGGGGGTAGGGGGTTTCAAGGTAGGGTCTCGCTCTAGCCCAGGCTAACATGGAATTCACTATGTAGTCTCAGGGTGGCCTTGAACTCATAGTGATCCTCCTACCTCTGCCTCCCCAGTGCTGGGATTAAAGACTTGCGCCACCACGCCTGGCCTTATTTTAAATTCTGGCTCTCTTGATTTTCCTTGAAAGCCCCCTTCACAGTTCCTCACCACCACTGCCATGCTCAGCTTCACACATGGGCTCTCAAGGTCACGATGGATGATGAGCGAGAAATGTTGAAGGGCAAATAAGCAAACATTTCACAGAAAGTGAAAACAAAGGATGTACTGGAAAGGGTCTTGGAAAAATGGGTAACTTGTCAGGAACCCTGGAATGGGTTTTTTGTGTACAGGGTTGTACTGGTCGATGCCTATATGTAAATGAGACAGAGTTGGGATGAACTTGATTGGTTAACTTTCAATGCATATAGAGGATCTTGCTCAGTTGGTGGATCAGAGAGAAGAGGAGAGATGTGGAGGGCTGGAGAGATAGCTCAGTGGTTAAAAGCTCTTGCTTATAAAGCCTGATGGCCTGGGTTCACTTCCCTAGTACCCACACAAAGCCACACACTTAATATGGCAAATACACCTGGAGTTCCTTTGCAGTAGCAGGTGGCATTGGAGCACTCATAATCTCAAGTAAGCAAAATTATTTTTTAAAAGAGATGGAGAAGCCGGATGTGGTAGCTCATGCCTTTAATCCCTGAATTTGGGAGGCAGAGGTAGGAGGATCACTGTGAGTTCGAGGCTACCCTGAGACTACATAGTGAATTCCAGGTCAGCAAGACCCTACCTCAAAAAAACAAAAAACAACAACAAAAAAAAAATGGAGAATAAGTCTACCAATGGGGGAAAAAAGTACATGAAAAATTCCTAGGCGGAAGAACCTGGAAGTGAAGAAAACAGAAGGCTGCCCTCATTGCCATCTCGATGAGTCAGGTTTAGGTTTGGACTGGAGTAGTCTTTAGTCTCACCAGGACAAGTTACTATCTGTTCTTTAGGGCCTGTGTCCCTGATTACCCACAAAAGAAAGCTGCTTTTCTCATAATCTCTACCACTATGGATCTTCTGTTAGTTAATTCATACATCCACAGAAAAAGAACTGGAGTGTTGCTGATGGCCTGTCCTTGAGGGCTTTCAGGTTCTTGTCATCTTGTTGAAATAATTTTAGGGAAGGAGGGATGAGTTATTAGGGGCATAGTTTTGGTCCTCTGCTTTGATTCACAGGTTTGAAATATATAATATTTTCTTTGTTGCTCATGACAATGATACAGGAATTTTTGGATCCCTCTGCCAATGCACCAATATATGCCAACACACAAATAATTTGGGGATATCCCTGGATTCTTGTCTTATAGATTCAAAGAGTTGAGATCCACAGAGCAGAGGTTAAGGTTTAGAGAGACTTTCTTAGATTAAGAGAAGGAAAGAGGAGAAAGTACTGAGCTCCTGCCCATGGGAAGGCAAGAGGGATAAAGGCCCAGTCAAAGACCCAAATTGGGATCATTCATAGGTTCTGAATCAGAGCTGAGCTAGCCAGCCACAAAGCCAAGTTTTGGAGGCTAATTTAACCACAATGTCAGAACCAGGAATCTTAATTCTAGGAAAAGTAACTCCTACCTTGGGAGGGACTCAAGATATTTATGCAAAAACATCTATGAACCCCTTTAGGCAAGAGATAGGAGAAGCTAGATCTTTCTATGAGCTCTAGCAAAATGAAGACTGTGAGGCAGGTTCAAGACATTCCCTAGTTTTATTTTCAGGGGCCCAATCACCTTAAACTGCCTCATTCGGATGCAGAATTTTTGGGTTTGGGGTTGGGTGGGGGTCCTCGAAGTGTATGAAACTTAAACTTTGGGCTGTTGCCTATTTAACACACTTGAGAAGAGTAAATAATGTATTATTGTTTATTTAGGGAGAAATCATGACTTATTAAGGTAATTGTAGGGGGGAGGCTAGCTTAAAGAGAAGTCAGAGGAGAACTTTCCTGCTTGCTGAGCTGGAAATGGAGAGGGGAGATGGAGAAAACCTCCATCACAAAGAAGTCTCCAGGGGTCAAAGGGCTCTGGAGGAGGTACATACACCCAACACGTGAAGGCAAAGCTTAAGAACAAAAACAAATCCCCCTCATATAAAAGACCAGGGAAGATTAATAGCGAAGGACTCAGATTAAAAAGCGAAAAATCATACATGTAACAATATGAGAAAGCTCTCCAAAGCAAGATACTTCTGAAAGAAGAGCTCCCCTCTCCCCAGCCGGAATGGGAAGGAGAGACAGACCTACATCCAACTTCAGGTGCAATAATAGGAAACTAGAGCTGACCCACATGGTTAACCTCCTTTAAATGAACCAGACATCCAGTTAGTGTGAGCCTTGTTATCAGGCTCAGGTGCATAAGGAGAGACCTTATTGGTTCAATGAGCTCAAGGGTAGGAGGCGCCAAGACCTGATTGGTTTGTAGACTCAGGAGGCCGACCCAGAGAGGCTGAGCTGAGGAAGAAGCCGGCAGTTCCTGCTGGGGAGTGTTCCTGGTAGCCATCTTGGGTGAGACTGGATCACCTGTGAGTTCCAGTTTTGTCAGGGCAGACAGAATGGAATATCCTTATTCCCTCTTTGAGTTTCTGTTCCTAATTGCTTGTAAAAAGCTTTATTTTTTTTCTGATTATCCTTTAAGTTTATCCCATGATGCACCTGATTTTATTCCTATAAACTCCCAGTTGTACATAGGCAAAATATAAGAGTTTTTCTTCCCCCCCAAAAATTGACCTACAGAATAGTTTGCTGTGCTGCAAGTGTGCCCAAAACCTCCTCCTGCTGCTCTGATCCCGGACCTCTCTAGGAACTCTCTTGTATAGGTACAGGTAAGGAATAGTGGTTGCTGAGAAGAGAGATCTGGTCTTTGTTTGGAGTGTAGGGGACATTACTCCCATCTGGGAACAGCTGGGAGTCCCAGGTTCTCAGCAGGTTGCTAGGTGCGTTGGTTAGGAAACCGGTGCGCTTACTGCTCAAGCCAAGCAGTGTCCCATTTGGCTAAACTATTTCAGTATGCTTGCCTGCGTCAACAGATAGAAACTTGATTTTCCTCCATGACAACTTCTTGATCTGTGGCTTTTTTGTTGTTGTTTTTGAGGCAGGGTCTCATATAGCCCAGGCTAACGTCAAACTGGCTGGTCAGCCAAGGACTATCTTGAGTTTGTAATCCTATTGCCTCCATGTCCCCAGCACTGAGATTGCAAGCCTGTTTTTACTTATATCTTTCTTCTCTCAAATAGAATTCAAGCTTAATATTGTCATGATCATTCTAGGTCAGAAACATAGACACACTTGTGTCTTTCTTCAATATTGTATTATTATATTGAATGACAATAACTTGAAAGGTGTGGTGGTTTGATTCAGGTGTCCCCCATAAACTTATGTGTTCTGAGTGCTAGGTCCCCCAGCTGATGGCAGTTTGGGAATTAGAACCTTGAGGGAGGACTGTTGTTGGGGGTGGGCTTATGGGTAGTATAGCCAGCTGTTTGGCACCTGATGTCCACCCTCTCTTCAGGTGATTGTTTTCCCTGCCATCATTGCGTCTCCCCTCAATTTTATTAGCCAAAATAAACCCTTCCCTCCCATCAGCTGCTTTTTTTTTTTTGTGCCAGCAATGAGAACTTAACTGCAACACAAGGTATATAACAGTTTCAATTGTTGCAATTTGCCAAATAGTCCTGCTTCATTGATAGCCCTGGCTGAGGAAAATACATGTTCTTTTATTACAGTCTTAATTGCACACTCACATACCTGCAACTCAATAAAATTAAAATTTAAATTCTAAGCCGGGCGTGGTGGCGCACGCCTTTAATCCCAGCACTCAGGAGGCAGAGGTAGGAGGATTGCTGTGAGTTCAAGGCCACCCTGAGACTACATAGTGAATTCCAGGTCAGCCTGGACTAGAGGGAGACCCTACCTAGAAAAAAAAATTAAATTCTACCCAGGGGGCTGGGGAGATGGCTCAGAGGTTATAGGTACTTGCTTGCAAAGCCTGCCAACTGGGGCTCAATTCTCCAGTACCAGATGCACAAAGTGGTGCATGCAGCTAGAGTTCATTTGCAGTGGCACAAGGCCCTAGCATGGCTATGCACATCCTCTCTGTCTCTGTCTCTGTCTCTCTCTCTTCTCTCTCTCTTCCTCTCAAGTAAACACATAAAAATATTTTAAAAGAGTTGGAGAGATTGTTCAGTGGTTAAGGTGCTTGCCTGCAAAGCCTAAAGACCTGGGTTTGATTAGATTACCAGTACCCACATAAAGCCAAACACACAAAGTAGCATATATATCTGGAGTTCATTTGCAGCAGCTAGAAGCCCTGACCCACCCACCCACCGAACTCCCACTTGCCAATAAATAAATAAAAATGTTTTTTTAAAAGAAGCATTTGATACATATGTTAAAGAAAGAAAATCAAGCCAGGCATGGTGGCACACGCCTTTAATCCCAGCACTCGGGAGGCAGTGGTAGGGAGATTGCCATGAGTTTGGGGCCAGGCTGAGACTAAATAGTGAATTCCAGGCCAGCCTGAGCTAGAGTAAGACCCTACTTTGGAAAAACAAAAAAGACAGAAAGAAAAAGAAAATAAACCTGCAATATATAGCATATCAGAATAGAAGCTGTGAACTAAAGAAGCTATACTTGTGTTAAGTCTTCAAGGTTAAGAACTTCAGAGATTGTGGGGGTTGGAATGTGTCATGTCTGGATCCAAGTTACTGTAGGTTATCTTTGCCCTTTAAGTGGATTCTTATTGCTCACCTCTGTCTCTGAACTAATATCCTGTGACTATTAGGTAAATGCTTAAGGAATGTATGAGCAGAACTCCTAATTTTCATCCACTACAAAGCTAAGGTCATCATATAACATCTAAGGCTGATAACAGAGATTTTGCCAGTTTTGCTCTAATCCACCTACATAATATACTCACCAATGTATCGGAAAAGTGCTTTGGTTTGTGATTTTCTTTGTTCCATTACTATGAAAACTTCATGAAACTGTTACCATATTGAAACATAGAGTTTGGAGTAACCTAAATCTGTGTGCCCAGCCGGGTGTGGTGGCGCACGCCTTTAATCCCAGCACTCAGGAGGCAGAGGTAGGAGGATCACCATGAGTTCAAGGCCGCCCTGAGACTACATAGTGACTTCCAGGTCAGCCTGAGCTAGAGTGAGACCCTACCTTAAAAAAAAAAATCTGTGTGCCCAGTCCATGGTCACTCATAGTTGGCTCCTGAATAATCTATCTCTTACTCACTTTAAGATGAGAACTGTTTTTTGTACCATCAAGGTTTCGGTGGCCTCGTGCACAAGGTACAAGGAGGTGCATGGTGAAGAGGAGGGTAGAGTATTGACTATTATTAACTAGCTTTAAAGAAAGACAACTACTTTCCTGAAGTCATAACTTTTTGAGGTGGAATTTAATTTTGTCAATTTGCTAACAACCAAGGTCCTCATGAAAGTAAGAAGTTGAGATATTGAACAACAATGCTATGATTTAAATACTACTCCGTCCCTCCACCCCTGCCATGGATATGATGAATTGATGAATTGTAACACTTACGATGGTTTAGAAACTGAAAGCTGGCCAGGCATGGTGATACATGCCTTTAATACCAGGATTCATGAGGCAGAGGTAGGAGAATCGCAGTAAGTTCAAGGCCAGCCTGGGACTACAGAGTGAGCTCCAGGTCAGCCTGGGCTAGAGTGAAACCTTACCTCAAAAAAAGGGGGTGGGGGAGTTGGAGAGATATAGCTCAGTGGTTAAGGTGCTTGCCTGTAAAGCAGAAGGACCTGAGTATGATTTGCCAGTACCCACATACAGCCGGATGTGTCTGGAGTTCATTTACAGTGGCCAGAGGTCCTGGTGCATCCATTCCCTCTCCTTCTCTCTGTCTTTCTCTCTCACTCTCACTCTCTCAAATAAATAATTTTTTTTGGTTTTTTGAGGTAGGGTCTCACTCTAGTCCAGGCTGACCTGGAATTCACTATGTAGTCTCAGGGTGGCCTCGAACTCATGGCAATCCTCCTACCTGTGCCTCCTGAGTACTGGGATTAAAGGTGTGCACCACCATTCCCGACTACAAATAAATGATTTTTTTTTTCTGAGGTAGGGTCTCACTCTAGCCCAGGCTGACCTGGAATTCACTATGTAGTCTCAGGGTGGCCTTGAACACATGGTGATTCTCCTACCTCTGCCTCCCGAGTGCTGGGATTAAATGTGTGCACCACCCTGCCCGGCTACAAATAAATAATTTTTTTTTTAAAAAAAGGAAAAAGAACTAGAAGCCCAGGTTGAGGAGATGGCTCAGTGATTAAAGGCTCTTGCTTGCAAAACCTTGTGATGGTTAAGATTTGTTGTCAACTTGACCTGTTAAGTGATCTTGCATGGGTCTCTGAGGTTGATCATAGGAAGGTAGCCCTCTCAGTAGGGAACAGGTGTAAGGAAGCTCAGGGGAACTAGAAACAGACATCCCTTCCTGGGAGGGCAGTGCAGGAAGGAAATTCCAGAGACACAGATAGTAAGCAAGTCTAGGAAAGGTTGCAAGACTCCACTCTAAGACTATATAAAGGGGAAGGAATTCTCTCCTTCGCCCCCTCTGCCTGTTTTGTTGGTATGTGTATGGTGTTAATGATGAGTTTCTGTCTGGGAAAAGGGGCCAGCCTCTTTTGCCATTGTGGAACTTCCCCTGGATCTGTAGCTTTAATAAATCCTTTCCTTCCAATAACTGTGCCTGGTTTGGAGGTTCATCCCAGTGGTGTGTGGCTAACTTACCACAGCCTGCAAGCCTGTATTTGATCACCCTGTACCCACATAAAGCCAGATGCACTAAGTGGTGCATGTGTCTGGAGTTCCTTTGCAAGAGGCCCTGGTGTGCCTATTCTCTCTCTCTCTCTCTCTCTCTCTCTCTCTCTCTCTCTCTCTCTCTCTCTCTCTCTCTGTCTCGTTCTCTCTCTCCCTCCTTCCTTCCTCCCTCTCCCTCTTTCTCCTTCCTTCCTCCTCTCTCTCTTAGGTATAAAAATACTAATTTAAAAAATGACCCTGAGCCAGCAGGTAGATTATACCTACTGGGAAGCTTTCTCTTTTACTTTCCTCAACAAGGTTCTTAATTCCATCTCTGGGAATCACTTTCTATTGTACAGGTGCTCTGCCTTCTTTCGTTCTCTTAAGCTCTGTAATAATCTTTCTAAAGTCCTTTATGGACTGTGAATTTTTTAAAATTTTTTTAATATAACTTCACTGGAACTCACAGTAATCCTCCTGAGTGCTAGTCATGGAGAGATAGGAGAAAGGTAGTTCTTTTTTTAGATAGTTAGCCAGCTAGGGGAGGGCACAAAGAGGAAAGCGAAGCTGAAGCAATGACGCAGCATATTTGCCTCCAAAGAGAAAAATAAAAGATGTCAACCTGCCTGCTGTGGCATAACTGGAATTTAGCATCTGATGTAATCTCATCCTCTTCATTCTGTGTCTGGCTCTTTTATTGCCTTAACAATCTTGGGTGAGAAGCTTCTCAGTGGTGCAAGTAGTTATGCTAAACATTTGAGAAATGTTTTGTCCAAAGGTGTAGCTATCCTGGCAGGAATGAGGAGACTCTAAAGATACTTGGGTCCCTAACTTCTGGCTATCAGGGTACTAGCACAATGAAAACCATGGAATTAGAATTTCCATAGGAACTTTGTGATAGCATATCAGTGGGAGACCCCCAGGAAGACCACTCAAACACCAAAATTGGAATAAGGAAGGAGTCTTTATTGGCTAGCTGCTGACTACACCCAGGACTCAGGAGCCTAAGTGCAGCCCTGAGCTCATTTTCAGGACTCCTATTTATACAGAAATGCTATAAGATTTCATTTTACAACTTCATAATCCAGTAATTACAACCTTACAAAAGCAAAAGTTAATTTCAGAAGAACAAGAACTTCTCAAAATGCCCTCACCCCTGGTACCAGCAAACAAGCAGTTAATTACAGAAGCAGCAGAATGCATGAAGTAATAGCTAGGAACAGGCTTTGTCTTACATCACAGTTGACTGATAGTGGAGGTCTTGCAGTGGCTTCCTTCAACCAGGTCTGATTTCCTCAAGATGCAAGAGTTCATAGAGTATCGAGATGGAGTCGTTCTTGCCCATTGAGAGCTCTGCCACAGCCTCATGTTGGGAGAAGGGAAAGGCAAGTCAAGAGCCTTGGTGCCAGCAAGAGGTGGTTCTTCTCTCCTGGAAAGAGATTTCACACAGTTCTGAAAAACCTGTTAGAATGATACCGAATAGAAAGACGGGGAAGATGATGAGGACATAGAAAAGAAAAAGGAGTCCCTCACTCTGGAGTCTGGTTGAAACCTCTCACCAGACAAGAATTCAAGCAAAAATATCATTACCTGCAAAGGATGCTGACTTAGAGATAATATTTCTTTATATGGAAATATTTTAGAAGCTAGGAAGATGCCATAGTGGGCAAAATATTGGTTTGTCAACATAAGGACCTGATTTTCATTCTAGTACCCACACACTACAGCTCTGCTTCATGTGGCCTTTTCCTAGAATTCTTTCCCATGCTGTAGCCACGGATCAGGTATACCTGCAGGGAGGGCCCTAAAAGATTAAAGGAACTTCAAGCAGTTGCCTTCTCATTGCTAGAACAAAACACCTGGCCAGAAAAGGCTTACAGAAGAAAAAAGTTTGTTCTGGTTTGCAGTTCCTAGTGGAAGTTTCATCATGGCAAGGAAAACATGGCAGAGCACCCAACATGGTGTCATACCTCCATAACGGCAGGGAGGAAGTAAAGAGAATGAGCTGGTTAATAACAATGGATTAATAAACCTCAAGGCCCACTCCCTGTGGCACACCTCACCCTGCAAGACTCCAACAGCTGGGGATTAAGTATTAGGCCTAATCACAAACACAGAATGGGGGACATTTTACATTCAAACCACCACAGAATTCTTCAGGCTAAAAATGGCAGTGTGGAACTGTCTCTGTGCCTGTGACTGTTGACAGGACCTAGGAACCAAAACAATCATGAGTGGGATCACACCTTGACTGAGGCTGTTTAACTGTGTATACTTTTGACCTTCTATTTAAGCCTAAACCTCATGTCAGGTTCCCAAGAAATAGACTTGTAGAGTCAACGCACCATTAAGCTCTTGTTCTGTCTCTCTAGCAACCAGCTTTTCACTATTACTTGCCTGTTTAATTGGCTTATCAAAGGTTATCAAAAGGGGTTATTTTTGGCTTATAGTTTGAAGGGGAACTTTCTTCATGGTGGGAAAGCATGGCAGGAGCTGGCAGCCAGTGACACATCTTAACATCAGCATGGAGGAAGTAGAGAGACCCAGAATACCCAATAGAGTTGGATTATACAAATTCAAGGCCCACCCCCAGTGACACACCTACTCAACCAAGGCTCAGCCTTCTGAAGGTTTTACCACCTTCCCAAACAGTACCAACTAGGAATTAAATATTCAAACACGTGAATCTATAGGGGACATTTCATACTCAAATCCCCACAATCCTCCTATACTATAAGATTACCACCAGCCATTGTTATTGTACACACTAGAATGTAAAAGGAGTGAAAGAAGATGGCACTTGACTTCCTGGAAGATTTCTACCCATTTCCAGAAAAGATATGACTATTCTGCTTTATTCTTTATTAT
>PVHP010030534.1:0-21639 GCA_004024765.1 Zapus hudsonius | reverse complement strand
ATTTTATTAATGGCCTCTAATTCTTTGGTGAGATCCAATTTCCAATCTATTTTTGTTTTTGCTTGGGTTTCCTGATAATCATTTTTTAGTTTTCTTAAGTCCTCATCAAATTTAATTAATTGATTGTCCAGCTCTTCTCTTAGCTGATTAATCTTTAATTCACTTAATGTATTTCTGAATTCATTCATATTTCTCTCCATTGAATTCAGTTTGGAGTCTATGCTTGAGTAGGATTGCTTCAACTCATTTATGTCTTTTCTCATAATTTCCATGTCAGCCCTTAACTGCATCATATCTGCATTGCTGTTGTGGTCAGGAATCATAATGTTCTCTCTCTGCAATTCTGTATGAGCTTCTTCCACCTCCTTGCCAGTTTCGTGTTCCATAATGGGACTAGCGGCCCTGATTTGGGAAGTTGCGTTTTTCCTTTGGCTTCTGCCCATGCCCAGATAGAGAAGTGGGGGTCAGTTGTCCCGAAGCTGATGAGAGGCTGGGCAGCCCCAAACTTGGGCCTGTATTGCAGACAGACCCCAAACCTCCGTGGAGAGACATTCCTTCCCCTCTTAGAAGGTAGAGTGGACCGCCTCTGAGGACCGGCTGCTCCCACAGGGAAGCCTCTCAGTTGGCACCAAGTACCAGGAATCTGCCACGAGGGGATAAAGGTAGAGCCTGAGGTGCAGAGGAAGGGCACAGCTGCTGGCTCCCCTGCAGAGCGAGAGCTGCTGGGAACCTGCAGCGGTTCTGAAGCTGAGGAGAGGCTGGGCGGCCCCAAACCTCCCCTCTCAGAAGGTGGGGAAGACCGCCTCTGAGGCCCGGCTGCTCCCGCGGGGAAGCCTCTCAATTGGTGCCAGGGATCTGAACCCGCGCGAGGGGACAGAGGCGTGAGCCCTGGGTGCACTAGGCCCAGCCCGCTCTGTGCTCCCATGCAGAGCAGAGAGCTGCCGGGAACCCGAAGCGGTTCTGAAGCTGAGGAGAGGGTGGGAAGCCCCAAACCTCCCCTCTAAGAGGGTGGGGAAGACCGCCTCTGAGGCCCGGCCGCTCCCGCGGGGAAGCCTCTCAATTGGCGCCAGGGATCTGAACCCACGCGAGGGGACAAAGGCGTGAGCCCTGGGTGTACTAGGCCCAGCCAGCTCTGTGCTCCCCTGAAGAGCTGAGATCAGCTGTGGAACCCTGCTGTGGACCCCAAGCCGAAGCCGAGGAGAGGCCATGAGTGGGTGCCCGGGTCTCAGTCTTGCAATGAAACCTCTGTGGAGAGCTTGGAATCTGCCCCAGGGGATAATGGCGGGAGCTAGTGGGTGGGGGAGGGCTCGGCCCTCTGCTCCACAGGGGAGCAGAGAGCTGCTAGCGAACCCCGTCTGCTCAGCCCAGGGGTTCAGGAGGGAGGGAGAGTCCGAACTCAGGTTCTGCCTGTGTCCAAAGCCTGGATACCAGCTGAGGGGATCAAACCTTTCCGGAGAGTCCTGGCAACGTTGTTACTCGGTCACCATCTTGCTCCGCCCCCCCTTAATTTTTAATTATAATTTTATTGGTGTATATTCTTTATACATAAATGATAGGTTTCAAAAACATAATTTATTTCAAGAATATCATATACTTTTATCAGAATTGATGATGATAATTATGAAGTTTCATAAAGATAAGTAGTATAAACTCTGTCTCTGTCTTATATTTATGCTCTGGTGGGCCTGAAACAAGGGCAGGGGCTAAACATGAGGTTCTGACATATATTGGTGGCTATTGTTATTATGCCAGAATTATTTTACATTACTAGATATCGTGCTTTTCCATGTTAAAATCTGGGTGTCCCAGCACCATTTGTTAAAAATACTATCCTCTCTCCATTTTCTTCTCTTGGTCCTCTTGTGAAAGATCAACTGTAAATATTTATTTCTTGGCTCTCAGTTCTGTTCCAGTGGTCTATGGATATTGTGTGATGCCAATACCACATTGTCTTCATTACAACAGAAGTGTGAGTCCTTCAACTTTGTTCTTTATCACAGTTGGCTGTTCTGCCTCCGTTTAATTTCCTTATTAATTTTAGGATCAGTTTGTTCAGTTTAAAAACAAATGAGATAATACTTTGATAAGGATTAGGAAAAATCTATATATTAATATAGGAAACATTGCCATCTCTACAATACTGACATTCACTTTTTGGTCTATTCCTTGCCACTCTGTAAAAATATCCTTCACTATGAATCTTATATCCTGCAACTTCTTTTTAATATTAGTTTTTTTGAGGTAGGGTCTCTCTCTAGCCCAGGATGACCTGGAATTCAGTATGTAGTCTCAGGGTGGCCTTGATCTCATGGTGATCTTCCTACTTCTGCCTCCCAAATACTGAGTCTCAATGCATGCACCACCATACCCCACATCCTGCAACATTTTTAAACTTTTCTTTTCATTGTTTTTCAGATGCACTACTTGAAATTTTCTAGTTACAAGACTGTTTAATCTGCAAACAAAATTTTGTTTCTTCCTTTCTAATCTGAATGTCATTTATTACTTTTCCTTCACTAATTGCCTTCGCTTAAACCTCTAGTCCAATCTTGGATGGAATAGATAAGAATAGACAGTTTGAATTTTCCTGGACATAAGGATTTCAGTCTTTCTCCATCATGTATATTAGGTGTGGGTTTTAATAGATGCTCTATAATCAGGTAGAAGAAGAGTTCTTTATTCTTCCATTGTCAAGTGTTTTTATATTAAAAGTGATGTGCTTCAAATGCTTTCTCAGTATATATTGAGATGAACATGTGCTTTTCACTATATTCTAACAATATGGTACACGAAAAATTGATTTTCAGATGTTAAACCTACATTGTATTCCTGGTGTAATTTCTGCTAGTTCATGGTGTATAATCTTTTTATATGTCAATGCATTTGTTTTCCTACCATTTTATTGAAGTTTTACACTTATATCCATCTATAACAGATATACATTTTCTCTGTTCTTTTTTATTCTGTTATTTTAAACTTCTTATTGACAACTTCCATAAGTATAGACAATGAACCATGATAATTTCCTCCCACCATCCTCATTTTCCCCCTCTTAAATCCACCTTCCATTGAATCCCTTCTTCTTTCCAATTAGTCTTTCTTCTACCTTGATGTCATCATCTTTTCTGTTCTTTTAGTATATGTGACATTTAGGTTTTAGGGCAATATTAGCCTCACAGGCTACACTGGATACGCATACTATTTTATGTTTGGAAAACTGCTAAGAAACAGATTAATTGATCTTTAAATAAATATTTAACAGATTTCACCAGTAATCTAGCTCTAGACTTTTCACTATGAGACCTTGAAAGCATTAATATCTTGACCTATTTGCCTGTACTAGTCTGATAAAAATTTAAAATTTTCCTTGGGTATGTTTTCTTAGTTTCTGTTTCTGGAAATAGATTATTTTATTTAAGTTATTTAGTCTGTTTTCATAAAGTATTCCCTTATAATCTCTATTAGTCTAGGGTTTGCTGTTGTTACTGAAAGCATGATACTTAATATTGGGTAAGTTAAAAGATTTTCACTTGCAGTTCTGGAGATACAGTCAAAGGGTTCTTTGGTAAAGACATTAATGCTGGCAGAATGTTGAGGTGATTCAAGGTGTCACGTAGCAACAAATGGAATATGTTTATATCTTTGTCTCTTCTGGTCTCTCCTAAAAATCATTGATCCTATATAATCCTATTCTGCCTTTCCCAGAATATCATAAATTGAAATCATGCAGTTTGTTGCCTCTCAGACTGGCTTCTATCACTCATAAACATGAAAATTAAAAGTACATTTAAATTTCATCCAGTCTTTATATGACTTGATAGCCCATTCCTTCATATCATTGAATTTTATGGTATTATATGGATTTACCTCAGTTTGCTTATACATTTAGAATTGGCTGCTTCTGGTGTTTGGTGATTATGAATAAATATGTAAAGATTTGTGGGCAACCATTTTACATGTACATAAGCTTTAAGCTTATTCGGGTGATGCCATAAAGAGCCACAATTGATAGTTCATATGGCTGGAAATATTTAGATCTGTAAGAAAATGAAAAGGTGACTTCCAAAGTTCCTTTGACAGTTTTTTTTTTCATTCTCACCACCAATGAATTTGAGTCCCTGTTGGTCCACATCTTCACCAGGATTTGCTATTGTCAATGTTTTGTGTCTTGCCATTCCAACGGGTTATGGTAATATCTCATATGATGTTGAGCATCTGTTCATATGCTCTTTACCATCTGTTCATATAATTTGGTGAATTATATATTCAAAGATTTATCCCATATTTTAAAAATGAAGCAGGACATGGTATTTCATGTCTGCAATCCTAATACTCAGGCAGATGCAGAAATATTGCAAATTCAAAGCCATCTTGGACTACATTGAGAAACCTTGACTTACATAAAGAGGAAACACACAAGTATGAAACTGAGGTGTAGCTCAGTTGGTAGAATGCTTGCTTGACATTCAGGAACCTATGTGTCCAGTCTTCAGCACTGCATACACTGGGGGTGGTAGAGCATGCCTATTATCCCAGCACTTGGGAAATGGAAGCAGGAGCCTCACCACTCAAGTTCATTTTCAGCTATATAGTGAGTTTGAAGCCAGCCAAACATAAGTCATATATGAGACCCTGACTAAAAAAAAAAACACAAAGAAATAGTAAACATAACTGAAGCTAGACATTTTTACCTGTAATCCCAGCACTTGGGTGGCTAAGGCTAGAAATAGTAAATTTGAGACCAGCCTGGGCTACATAGTGGGACTCTGTGCCAAAACTGTTGAGGTTTTTTTCTATTTGTATTTATTTGTGTGTGTGTGTGTGTGTGTGTGTGTGTGTGTGTGTGTGTGTGTGTGTGTTTTGGTGTTTATGTCTATGTATGTAGAGGCCAGAGGACACCCTCAGGTGTAATTCTTCAGGTACCATCTACCAATTATGTTAGACTGACTGGCCAGAAAGCCCCAGCAATTCTGGGATTTGCCTGGCTCCACCTCATCAACACTTGGATTATAAACAGACACAACCACACCAGGCTTTTTTTGTTTGTTTGCTTGTTTTTGTTGGTTTTCTAGTTAGGATCTCACTCTAGCCCAGGATGACCTGGAATTTACTATGTAGTATCAGGCTGGCCTTGAACTCATAGCGATGCTCCTACCTCTGCTTCCTGAGTGCTGGGGTTGAACACATGTGCCACCATGCCTGGAATACTGGGCTTTTTAAATGTAGGCTCTCTACTGACTAAGATATAAAACATGAAAAAAATCTATGAGAAAAAAAACAAAAGCTCTGATAAAATAGAAGAATGACGATCGAATATAGAGATATATTCTATATTTATGGATAGAAATATTAAGTCCTTATGTTGTCAGTTCTTTACAGATAGCAGATTAACTGAAATCTCAAAGAAAATCCGAGCAACGGGCTGGAGAGATGACTTGGTGATTAAAGGCACTTGCTTGCAGAGCCTGATGGCCCAGGTTTGATTCATGAGTACCCATGTAAATCCAGATGCACAACATGGCACTTGCATCTGTAGTTCATTTGCAGCAGCAGAAAGTCCTGATGCAGCTTCTCTCCCTCTCTCTCTCTCTCTCTTTGCCTCTCTCAAATAAATAAACACATAAATAAATACAAGTATTATTTTTAATCCCATCACTTTACATTTCCAAGTTTATATGGACAGGCAAAAGATTGAGAATTGCCAAAATATATCAAAGTAGGCCATTGAAGTCAGAGGATGGTCACTACTCAATTTTAGTCTTACTAAATCTACAGTACACAAGACAATGAATAGATAAATTGGTCAACAGAACAGAACAGAGAACACACATAAATGTCATCTTTGAAACATGAAGTGAGGATACAAGTCTTAACTTTAATAAGTTTTTGCAATTATACAAATGACACAGGAGAGGAGCTTGGGCCTCTGTTCATTAAGTTACCATGCCACATTACCAGTGAGAAAGAAACATATTCTATTTTAAAGCTATGTTTGAAAGAAATATGGTGAAAATAATACCTTATGGTAACTAAAATCCATAGGAATCAATAAAAATTAAAGAAGAAAATTAATACAACCAAAACTATAAACACATACTGTTTTATTTATCCAGGACCTGAGCCCATGGAATGGTGCTGCCTACATTCTGGAAGTGTCTGCCCCTTCTTTAATACTCTTTGGAAATGACCTCATAGATACACCCAAAGTTGTGTCTCACTAACACCCTAGGCATTTGTTAATCCAGTAAAGTTGTCAAACAAAATTAACCATTACACTCATAGACATTCATTCAGTAAAAATGTATTGTTCACAAACTGGGTGTTGGACATTGAAGGTAGGCATGAAATGATCAACAAGTAAGTATCACAGAACAATGGCAAATTGTGATAAATGATAATAAAACAGAGCAGTATAGTGGAGACAAAGCTTGCAGCTGAATTGCAGAAAGGATCTAGTTATATGCAAATCAGAATGGAAGCACTGCAGGTGAAGAGAATAGCTACAGCAAAGAATAAGTGCCCATGAGGATGTCTAGATCAGTATGAATTAATTAATACGAAGTCACCTCAAATAGCATCTGACACAAAATGTATATGAGAGATATTAAACCTTCATTGAAGTGTAACATATATACCAAGTGAAGCATAGTTCTTAAGAGCCCAAATGATAACTTACCCAGCAACTGACAGATAGAAAACAACATCTCACATCCAGAATCCACCCTGTGCTCTCTTCTGTCACTATCTTCCTACTTAGAGTAACCCTTATCTGGTTTCTAACTGTGGCTGAGTTTTACTTGTTTACATACTTTGTATAAGGGCAGTGACACAGGTTATACCCTCTGTCTCTGACTTCTTGGACTTGACATTATTCTGAGAGTTGCCCATGCTTTGCAAGTAGTCGTATATTATTTTTGTTGTTATTTGACATACTATCATGTAAATATGTAACTACTTATATAGTTAACCTACTTTGCTTTTATTTTGTTTCGTGTGTGTGTGTGGGAGTATGTGAGTTTGTGTGTGTGTGTGTGTGTGTGTGTGTGTGTGTGTGTGTGTATGAGCATGTGAAGGTCAGATGTCTACATAGTGTGTCTTCCTCAATTGCTTACCACCTTAATTTTTGAGACAATGTATCCAACTGAATGTGCAGCTTACCAACTCAGCCACTTCAAACCTCATACCTCTTCCCTAGTCCTGGGCTGACAGGTATGTGCCACCAAGGTCAGATTTTATGTGGGTTCTGGGGATCTAAACTCAGGTCCTCATGCTTGCATAAGCAAGCACTTTACCCACTTAGCCATCTCCCCAGTCCCTCTTTTGCATTTTATTTATTTTTTGTTATTTCAAGGATGGGTGTTACTCTTTCCCATGCTGACCTGGAACTCATCCTGTAGTCCCAGGCTGGTCTTGAGCTCACAGGGAACCTTCTTCTTCTGCCTCCCAAATGCATTGTGTGCCACCATGCCCAAGCTACCTATTTTGCATTTTAGGTAGTTTTATAAATTACGAAGATATGCCTATGAGAATTAATGGTTCTCTGATATCTGGTAGATGAGCTTCACTGTAAAGCATGCTTTATTAATTTTTTAAGTATATACATGCTTTGTTTCTACATATTTATTCATACTTAAAGAAGTGATCACTACTCCATGACCCCAGCTCCACAATTTAGGAAGTCATATTTACCTTTCTAGTTTCTATTTCATAATTTTTAATGCTGCATCTATTTTTTCATTTATCAATTTATATATTATCATGTATGGTATTATCAATCTACAAATTCTGATGATCCAGCTCAATAACCTCATTCTCAATTTTAAGGTTCTATTACTTTTATCTTTTATAAATAACATACTTTAAGTATTCCTGTCTCATTATTGCATAACATCGTCTGTTAACTCCCACTCTGAAATGAGAATCTTGTTATGCAGGCTTTCCCCCACTCTATCCTCCCTCGTACTATACTCTCCACCTACCTATTGTATGAGAAATTTAATAGCACTATGTTCTATTTTTTAAGTAGGCGAAGACCTCTATTCTTTGTCTATGGGTTAATTAATTCTAACATTTCAAAAACAAAAACTAAATACTGAGTGTAGTGAAGTGTGTTTGCAATCCCAACTACTTGGAGTCTGAGGTAGGCAGATTGGGTATTCAAGGTCACAGTGTTCAATATAGACAATGCCTCTCAGAAAAAAATAAATTCAACATTACATTATGATGACTACCCAAATGCTAAACATTGCTACATGAAGTAGTTTTCTGGGTTGTGTTTCATGTTAATTCTATGTCCAGTATATCACTTCACTAAAATTATGCAATATTCTTGGGCAAATTCCTGTTTTTTTTTTCCTATAGTTCCTGGTTAAATAACTTAATTTCAAAGAGCTTCATAAAGAGCCAAGAAAAACTTTAGGGCCTTCTTTCTGAAATTTGACTTAATATATTAAAGAAAAACAGACTATTAGTTTCAAGACTATTTAGCCAAGTGCTGATTCCAGATAACATTTGTAGAAACAACTGATGCTAGTGTGTTTAAGATCAGTCTGTGCCTTGCTTTATGCTACTCCATGTGGTTTAAAACAATGCTTTTTTGCCAGCCTTTCCCTGGAAGACTCCATTTTATAAGCAGCTTTTGACTCCATTTTGGGGATAAGGATGACTGCACCTGGGTAGATGCATGAACAACACTATCTGTCCAGCAGCACCCATACAGCACAGACAGGTAACTTGTGTTCCTGTAGTAGAAAAGATGCTGCTGGTCTATAAATTTATCAGGGTCAATTGAAACTGTGGGGATACATGGGTATATTAAAATCATATCAGGAAAAACAGGCCTAAGAGCTTATGGGACACAATAGACCAAGGAAAAGTATAACTCCCTCACCTGGACCCATCTAGAAGTGGACACCTTTGTTTGGACCCTGACCTGAGTTTTATTTTACTTTGGTCCTGCAGTTCAGCTCCGACTCTGAAGCTTAACTCTACAGCCAGTAGGTTTGCTTATCATACACAGACTTTTACATTTCTATTAGCTTTCCAGTTCTGGCTCAAGCCTTTTAAACCCTTGTTTAATGCATAGTATAGATTCTGTAATCTATATTATGCATATAGATATATTACTTTGTGATGTGTAATGTGAGAGATAAAATTAGTAATCAATAATAGCATAAAAATACTTAGAATAAAATAACTTGTGTTTGCTTCAGCCAGAGCTACCAAAGGAAGCAAAAGAACATGACAAATTGCTTCCATCAAAACTGTCATAAAGGGTGGTTAAGGCTCTTGCCTGCAAAGCCTAATGACACTGGTTAGGTTCCCCAGAACCCACATAAAGTTGGATGCACAAAAGTGGCACGTGCATCTGGAGTTTGTTTGCAGTGGACAGAGGCCCTGGCAATGACCCCGTTCTCTTTCTCTCTCTCTCCCCCCCTCGAAAATAAATAAATAAAATGTATTTAAATATTCAAAAAGCTACCATACATTGTGAATTTACTGTTATTTAATAGATTCTGATAGTGTAGTGAAGAAAGACATAGGAATATTTATCTATGTTTCTGACATAGCATGCTTATAAGTGAGTCTAAAATATATGTCTTGTCATATATTTGTTGCTGTCTGGCCTTGTCCATCTGATTTGATGACATACTTACATTATAAATGGGTATGTACAATTACATATTGTAAAACCTCACTTTTCAGGAAAAAAAAGATGGATATGGTACCTGGCACACATTCATCCCGCAACAAAGTAAGAACTTGATTTCTTTGACTTGTCCAGTAATCAAATCTTTCCCAGTAGATGAAGACTATTTCATTTGTGTATTTGAGGAAAGATGTCAGCAAAACATGGTACCCTATAATATTGTGCCTCCACTTCAATAACTGGCAAAAATCCCTGTGAAAATTGACATTTGAGGAATTCTGGAAACTAAGCAAGGACATTCAGAAAGATAAGAAACACTTATTCAAGAAAAAACAGCTGAATTTGGGTGAGAACAGCAAGTTCTGTGATGTTTTCTTACTTCAGTTCCATCTACCACAGACCATATTCTTCATACCAAAGGGAGATGAATGGATTACATGCACAAAGAATTGTCCTTATTTGATCTGTCTTGTGGCTGTCTGGAAGACTCACTGAAAAGGCGTGTCTTTATTTTGCCTGTTAGAATTAATTAAGCGCAAAAATCCCTGGGAGAAATTTGTCAAAAACATTTGTAGGAAAATGTTATAGTCACTGTTGCTTGAATGCAATAAGAAACGGTTGAGAAAGACAATAGACTAATCAAAAACCATTGAAGGAAAGGCTAAGAAATGAGATTTCCATAAGGGCTTTGATCAGCATAATCTTGAGAATCTGGAGGAGCACATATGCATACTCACGGTTATGTGAATGCTCAGGAAGTCCCTGAGAAAATCCTAAGCACTAGCATAATGGTTTGCCTTGATGCTGAGCAAAAAGTGAGTTGGAAACTATCATGTTGTGCTGAATGTATGCCACAACAAGCACTGGTAGATCTTAGGAAAATACTAGAAGATTTTTTTGTTCCAGGCATTGAATGAAATTTCTGTCCAATCAGCTGACTGCTGAATTAATGAATATAGATGCTTCAGTGGCCACACATGACAACAAATACAGATCCTCCTGGATTAGTTCAGGAAAATCACTAGGAATGCCAATAAGAAGAAGCAGCTGCAACAAATCATTTCATACACAACCAGCTTTTGCCAAAAATGCACAAGACATGAAAAAAATGAAGCATCACTTACACACATCATTAAAAATCAACACAGGACTGGAGGGATGGCTTAGCGGTTAAGTGCTCTTCCTGTATAGACATGAGTGCCTGCCATGGCCTGAGATTTCCAGAATTTGAACCTCTAAATTACACTTAAACATCTGAGTATGGCTGTACACAACTGTAACCCTAGTTCTGTGGAGAGCAGATACTGGACAGTGGCTGTGGCTCACAAAGAACAAGCTCCAGAATTAGTAAGAGACATCACAGCAAAGAAAAAGGGGCAATTGAGGGATGCAGTTGGGACATGGGACATTCTTCTCTTGGACCACAGGTGAGTGCACAGCATAAACACACATGCACATGTATACAGCACATACACACAGCATCACACATACAACAAACACACACATATGAACACACATTTTTCGTGAGGAAGATGCTGGGCTTACTAGAGAAGGACTTAAGTATTCTCAAAAAGATAATAAAAATAACCTCTAAAGAAAAAAAGGAAAATATGAAAATACATTCTCAGTAAAGGGAGTATCAAGAGGTAGATATTATTTAAAGGAACCAGAGCCGAGAGTGGTGGCGCACACCTTTAATCCAAGCACTAGGGAGGCAGAAGTAAGAGGATTGCTGTGAGTTCAAGGCCACCCTGAGAAAACAGCGTGAATTCCAGGTCAGCGAGACTAGAGTGAGACCCTACCTCAAAAAACACTAAACATTAAAAAAGGAACCAGATATAAACTGTCGATTTGAACAGAACAATGAAAAAATAAACACCACTATGGGGTACAATAGAGAATAAACAGGCAAAAGAAATAATTAACATACTTAAAATGGATCATTTGGCATTATTCAGATTTAGGGGAAAAACTGAAAAAAAATAGTCTCGGGAAAATATAAAATACCATGAAACACACAAATATTTGAAGAAATGATGGCGGAAATTGTCCAAATACAGTGAACAACTGAATGTACATTCTCAGGAGCTTAATGAATCAGTAGAAGAAACTCAGGCAAACACCTGGACTCGTAATCAAACTGTCAAAAATGAAAGACAAAAAGAATTTTTATACCATCAAGAGAGAAGTGACTCATCAATTTTAAGTGAACTTGGGTAATCTTGGGTAAGTTTATTTTTCATCAGAAACTAAGGTAACCAGAAGACAGTGGGCTGAGGATATTAAAAAGTGATACAATTTAAAAAGAAAAAGCCTATCAAACAAAAATTCTATATGCAACAAAACTATTACTCAATATTATTCAAAAGATAACAGTAAACCTCATAAAGATTTGCAAGAATTATGTTAATTAAAATTAATTTACATACTTTTTACTATGACAGGAATACTTTAGGATGGAGAGAAAGGACACTAGAGAGTGACTGAAATCCATATGTAATGTAAAAACACTGGTTAAAATCCGCATAGATAATATGAAAAATATCACAAGGCTGCAGAGTTGCTTCCCTTGGTTTAAAAAAAGTATTTGCCACGAAAGTGTGAGAACCTAAGTTCAAATCTTCAGCAACCACTTAAATGTTGTGTGGTTGTGGCAGCTGCCTGTAATCCCAAATGCACATGAGGTGGAGAAAGGCGATGATACCCTGGACAAGCTCCCTAGCCGTACCAGCTGAATTGGTGAGCTCTGGACTCCACCCTGCCTCAATAGAATAAAGAGGAGAGCAATTAAGGAAGACAATCAGTGTCAACCTCTGGCTTCCACACACACATGCATGCACGCATACACACATGTGTCCACATGCATACACGGATGCACACCCACGCTATGCACACAAAAAGCAATATAAATATGTTTTTGTTTTACCTCCTTTTCAAAAATACGGCTTAATATAAAATGTCATAAAGACATAATTATTTAAATTTAGGCCTATAGTCTCATACTATTTATAAACATAATTTGTGATAAAAATAGTATAAAGTGGACAGGAGAAAACAGATTTATATGAGAAAAAATTACATAGTATTGAAAATAAGTTATTTATGTGACCTAGAGTTTTATGAATTAAGATATTAATTGTAATACACTGGGCAACTACTCATGTAAAAAGCTGATCATGGCCACACACACCTGTGTGTGGGGAGGGTAGATCAGAAAACTGCTAGGGCTGGCCAGCAAGCTAGTCCCACAGAAAAGGGGAGCTTCAGGTACAGTGAAAGAAGCCATTTCATGGAAACAAGTGAAAGATCAATAGAGGAGGGCATCCTATGTTCTCCTCTAACATTCATACACACATACGGGATGTGTACACACACACATCACACCACACATCATACACACATGCAAAAATTAAAAAAGAAAACAATATACACTAGAAAATATACATTTAATATAAAAAGACAATAAAAGAGGAATTAAGAAATGTAGTAGATATAATATATAATATGAAGCAAATAGCAAAATTGCAGAAATCCATCTTTATAATTACAAATTACAGTAAATGTAAAGGAAATTAAACATAACAGTAGACAGAGCTGAGGTGGATATAGCAGTGTATGATGATACAGATTTTAAGACAAGCATAGTTACTAGAAATAAAGAAGCATATTTTATAATGATAAAATATTCATTCAAGCAAGAAGATTTAATATATATTCAATATATGCAGATTCACACATATATCATATTGTAAACATATATGCAGCTAAGAATAGGTACCAAAAATATGTGAAGTAAAAACAGACACAATTAAAAGAAGAAAGTGACAAGTTAGTAATAATAGCCAGATTCAATACCCTGCTTCAATAATGAATAGGAATGGTCAGGTGATAACAAGGAAATGTAAGACACAAAGGCACTATAAGCCAGCTAGACCTAAGAGACACCTGTGAGTCACTCCACCCAACAATAGCAGAATGCACATTCTTCTTAAGCATGCAGTAAACATTCTCCAACACAGATCATATTGGCTGACATCTAGAACACTGAAGTGCAGGAGTGAAAGAGAAACTTAGCATACACAATGAAAAATAAAATAGAACACAAGGCAAAAAGGTAGAGGTTGATGAAGTGTGTGGGAAAGAAAAATGGAACTTATGGAAAGCAAAAAGTAGATTAAGTAAAAATAATGGAAGATCAAAATGAGGCCAGTAGGGTAAGGAAAAGTTGAAATATATCTTTGTTCATTCAATATATTATTATTAAAATGAATACAGTATTTCAAGTTAAAAATTATTTTAGTTGTGGAACATCTAAAATATAAAAACAATAAAGTAATAGACACTATGCCCAGTACACAAACTTACAGAGATATTAAAATTGTCAAATATAAGTGGGTGCTTACAGGAGAGGTATAGTAGGTACATATATGTAGGGGGTGCAGTACTAGTGGTGGAATGACCTAAGTGGAGTCAGGAGAGAAGGTGAGAGGAGGGTTAATAAAAAAAAGTTGAAAAAAGAAAAATAATTAAATATATGTTTTAGATTGCATTGTTTCAAGAAAATATTAAAGACATGGCTTGGGAGATGCCTTGCAAGCGCACAGACCTGAGTTAGATCCAAGAACCCATGTATAAAAAAGTTGGATGTGGTAGCTCACACTTTTAACACCAGTCCTGGGGAGGCATAGATAGGTGGATCCCTGAGGATCACTTGGCCAGCCAGTATCTTCTACTTGGCAAGCTTCAGGCCAGTGAGAGATCCTTTCTCACAAAAGGTAGACAGCACCTGTAACCCAGTACAACACTTAAGGTTGTCTTCTGGCCTCCATACACACGCTCCCACACTTTTATGTTTGCTTGCACATACGCTGTGTCCATGCACACACAAATGCATACAAACAAATCTCACACATACATACACCTATTCAACAAGAAGGAAAATATTATAAATAAATCTAAAGTCATATTCCCTCTGCCTTTCCCTTTCTACTCTCCCTACAGGTAGCTACAATCTTGAAGCTGGTAAGCATTCTTTTTATGTATAATTCTGTACTTATGTATCCAGTAAATCTGTGTTATTAAATGGTATCAAACAACTCCTGTCCTTTTGAAATTGCTTTTTGTGTGTTGCTGGGGATCAAACCCGTGGCCTTCTGTGTACTTTCAATTCATTACTTTATACGCTCAACATTTGTTATGAGGATTCATTCTTTTTAAAAATATTTTATTTATTTATTTGCAAGGAGAGAGGAAAGTGGAAGAGAGAGAGTGAGAGAGAGAGTGAGAGAGAATGAGTGCATCAGGGCTTCTAGCCACTGAAAACAAAATCTGGATGCATGCACCAGTTTTTGCATCTGGCTTTGCATAGGTACTAGGGAATCAAACCCAGGTTGTTAGGCATTACAGGCAAGCACCTTAACCACTGAGCGAGCTATCTCTCTAGCCTGAAGATTAATTCTTTATGAAACATTTAGATCTAGTCTGTCTGATAGGAATTAGGGATAAGGTATCCCCCATTTTGTAGGCAGCTAGTCATGGTTACAGGGTCAAAAAAAAGCAGATATCTTTATGAGCTGACAGAAACAATGAACACAGAGATTTCATAGTAAGTCCATTAAGCAGAGTCTGAGAACTAAAATCCAAAAGACCCTGATTTCCAAAAGGTCAAAAGTCCTGGCTTATGGGGACTCAGCAGGAGGTCAGGAGCAAGGTTTGGGGCCAAGTATATGAAATAACCAATCTTTGTCTAACTCACGAGCCTACAGGAGTCCCACATACACTGAGAGTAACCAATCCAATCCACCTTAATTTGATTGTAATTTCTATCTCCACTGAAATGAAAAGACTAATCCAAGTCACTAGGTGGCTACCTACTTGGAACCTTTCCCAGCTGGTACCTTGTCTGCTCTATTTTCACTTTCTTTTTTAATAAACTTAGATTTAACTTACCCTTCCACCATGTCTGCACTTGTCATTCTTCACAGGTTTCAAGACAATGAACTCATGAACCATTAGCTTGAGAGGCTTTGTTGCTTTCAAAACCAGTAACACATCCATACTACTATTAAAGTCAGTGCTTCGATGAACATCCTTAAGGGGAGTCTCCTTGGAGATTATATATGCCAGAAATTTTTCTCCAGGGCACATATTTTGAAGTGTAATTACTAAACCACAGGGAGTACTTACCCCTAGAAGTGTAATTGTGAGCCTTAGGGAGTGCTTATGAGGTGTTTCCAAATGACTCTCCAAAGTCATTGAACCAATTAGCTAACACCAGAAGTATGGACATTTCTATTTCCACCATTGTTACACACTTGCTGTACTCAAACATTGTTTTTTTAAAGATGACTGTAAAATGAGCAATCATTCTTATATTCATTTACCTGATTCCTAGTGAGGTTAAGTATCTTTTCATTGATTCTTGTCCAACTCGGTGGCTTCCTTTGTGAAGTACCAATTTACATCCCAGACCCATTTTTCCATTGCAATGGTTGTTTGCCATGCTGATTTGTTGCTATTTTTATATAATCTGCATTTATGTTTATTCTGTTTTTATAAATCTTTGGTCTATCATTGTATATTTTATACAACAGTGTATACTTTAATTGAGCATTTTTTCACATGCATTTGAGACAATACGTAATAAAGGATTTGAATGTGGATTACAAAGAATTAAAGATGTGTAGTACTAAAAAGATGTGTGTGTGTGTTTTTGTTAGTGCTGAGCACCAAACACAGGTCCTCACACATGCTTTTATCATTATTCTGCACACTCATGTCTAAGGAAAATTCTTATCTTCTCCTTGGGTATTGGTCAGAATAATTTCAAGCAAACAGATTAGAGAGTCCCCCAAAAGAAAAGCTTACATATGTACAGTTAACAGATTTTTGACAAAGGTCCCAAGAATACACAATTAGGAAAGGATAGTCTCTTCAACATTATGGTGATGGGAAAGCTGGGTAGCCACATGAAAAAAGAAGGAAAATAAACCTTTATCACAAACAATAGAAAAAAATCAATTCAAAATGAATTTAAGACTTAAATGTAAGACCTAAAACCATGAAACAACTGGAAGAAAACAGAGGAGGCATGCCTTAGGACATTGGAATGGGTGAGGAGTTTTGGGAAAATACTCCAAAAGCATTGGAAACAAGAGCAAAAATAGACAAATGGCATTATATCAAATTAAAATTTTTCTGTAGGAAAAAAGAAACAAAAATGTTAAAGGGGGCTGAAGAGATGGCTTAGTGGTTAAGGCATTGCTTGCAACACAGAAGGACCCTAGTTCGATTCCCCAGTGCCCATATAAAAGCCAGATGCACAAGAGGGTGCATGTGTCTGGAGTTCATTTGCCATGGCTGGAGGCTCTGGCACACCCATTCTCTGTCTGCCTCTCTCTTTCTCTCTTTCTCTCTCTCTCTCTCTCTCTCTCTCTCTCTCTCTCTCTCTCTCTCTCATAAATAAATAAAATATTTTTTAAAGTTAAAGGGTACAGAATGAGAGAAAATATTTGCAAACTATACTTGTGTCAAGGAATTAATATTCAGAGCACACAAGGAATTCAAAAGCATTGAAAAGCAAAATTTAAAAAAAAATCAAACAACCTGGTTTTAAAATGGGTAATAAACCCAAGTAGACAGTTCTCAAAAGACATACAAATTGCTAAAAGGCACGTGAAAAATGCTCAATACCACTTATCATCATGGAAATGCAAATTAAAATCACATGCACTATCACTTCACCCTAGTAAGAATGTCGATTATCAAAAAGCCAAAAGATAAAAAGCTAGTTAGGATGTGGAGAAAAGAGGAAACCTGGTACAATTTTCTTGGTAATGTAAAGTGATGAATAGCTGCTGTAAAAAACAGTATGGTAGTTCCTCAAAAAAAAAAAAACTAAAAATAAGGTTGGGGTGATGGCTAAGTGGTTAAGTATTTAAGCATTGGGGTCCCGGAAGGGCCTGAGACATTTTGAGTTTGATTCCCCAAGAACCCACTTAAAAGCCTAGGCATGGTCATGCACATCTGTAACCCCAGTCCACAGTGGGTAGAAACCAAAGAATCTCTGGGCCTGGAAAAAATGTGAGCTCCTGGTTGTGGAAGAGACCTCATCTCAATGAAGTATGCTGTTGAGAAGCAGAAGGGCACTGAAGGTTTCCTTTGAACCACTGTGCACTCAAATGTGCATACACAACACATAATTAACCACCACACACACACACACACACACACACACACACACACACACTCTAAAACTAGAAATATTATATGGTCAAGCAGTTCCATTTCTGAGTATATACTCAAAGGAACTGAAATCAGAATCTTTTTTAATTTTTTTAAAGTAATGATCAACTTTACTGTATGAATGAATCACATGTTGGCCACATTCACCTCAGGTTTTCTTATAGCCCTTCTCCCCCACTCTCATTCCAATTAGAGCCCTTTTTAGTGGGGTTATTGGAAGCTAGCACATGCCTTTAACTGCTGAGCTATCTCTACAGCCCATTAGGAGCATTATTGGTATTCACTATGGGGTCATGGGTGCATCAGTTAATCTCTGTGGTGGGAGGGGCATGGCCTCAGGATACTACTTCCCACCTATGGCTCATAAAATCTTGCACCCTTCTTCCGCAATGTTCCCTGATCATTGACAGTTGTGTTATAAGGCTACTTTAGTGTTAAGTTCTCTGAAACTTCTGAATTTCAGCTTTGATTAGTTTTGAGTGTCTTCCAGTGTCTCTGGAGCCAGTTGTCAGGCTAGCAGTGAGAGCAACATTCGTTTAAATTGCTACTTCCTATTTCCTGGGCACTGGCAGGTGTGATAGAGGTGGTTTGTCTCCTTCTAGGCAATTGGCTCTCTTTTCTTGTCATATTGATGGATCTTAGTTCTCTCCAGGTTTTTGCTGCCATCTGTTAAAAAAGATTCTCCAACCAAGAGTGAAAGCAGCATTGATTAAATGGGATAAGAATATTTATTCAAGAGATTATTTTTATGGGTATAGCCACTATTCTTGGCCAAAGACCAAGGGAATCTTCTCTCTATGACCTTCTTATCCAAAGGATTCTGACTTGGTTCTCAGTACCTGTATGAGTTCTCTCTCAATGAGGGAGGTCTCATCCAATTAGAGAGTTGTTGATTACCAACATAGGCTGTGTGCCACTATTGCACAGGTGTACATCTCTTGTCCAGCTGATTGATTTTATAGCTTGCAGGATCTCCTGCTTGTTCAGGCTATTGGTGACCATTATTCCTCAGCAGCCCACATAGCATTTCCTAGTACTATGAGGGAAATCTCCCAGGGAACTGTCTTTCTTCTAAGTTCCAGCATGAACTTTTGATATCCCTGTGTCCAGGTCCTGTGATGTCTTCAGAAATAGGGTCTTACCATTTAGCTCTGGCCAGTAACCAAGTGTGTTGGTACTGTTTTGGCATAGCCCACATTGTTTTAAGGACCTCATGGGTCTCCCATACCAACATCTCACTGTGGGTGCAACCCAGTTCTACCACTGGGACTTACCAGCTAGTGTCCATGATTTCAGTAATTGCTGCACAATATTATGAATTCATTTAATACAACTCTACATGCAAAATGGTAAGTTTTATTAAAATTTGAAGAAAAATATATAGATTTACACACTTTCTATAGACAGGCTGGCTCTATTTTTATACTCCCTCATTGAATATTGGCTTATTTGTTCATTTAAAACAGCTTACCCTGAAATAGTTTTCTATTCTTTATTAAAGCTAAGAGGAAGAGACCTCATTCAGTCATCTTTCCAAAAATTAACTTATCTAGCAGCACAATTTCATACAACAGTGGTATTTATCATTTCTGTTGTAGGATACATATAGATGTATCCATGACTTTTACTAGAACTTTCAAAGTTTTAAAAATTAAACAAGATAAATTAATGTTTATGTACTGATATATCTCTACCTTCTACTATACTTGTATTAGTCTGTTAGAGCTTCCATAGCAAAATACCAAAGTCTGGCAGGTTCAAACAATAAAAAAATTATATTTCTTGCTGGGCATGGTGACTCAGCACTTGGGAGGAAGAGATAATGATAATGAGTTCCAGGCCAGAGATAGTGAATTCCAGGTCAGCCTGGGCTAGAGCAATCCCTACCCTGAAACCTCCCCCACCCCAAAAAATTATTTCTTATAGATATGAAAGCTAGAAATCCAAGATCAAGTTTCTCTTGTAATTTGGTGTATGGTTAGGAACTTCTTCCTTATACATGGCTACCTTCTCATTGTGTGCTCACTTGGCCTTTTCTTTGAGCACACATCGGGAGAGAGAGAGAAAGAAAGAGAGAGAGAATGAGTATGAGAGAGAGGGAGAGAGAAAGGATATTCCCTTTTCAAAATAAAGACACAAGTCCTATATAATTAAGGTTCCAAAATTTCACCTCATCTAACTTTTATTGTCTATTTATAGGGTTCCCTAAATATAGTCAAAAAGTGAGGGCTTTTTATATGAATTAAAGGGAGATAAATTTTAGTCCATAAAATAATCTAGGAGTTCCCTGAAACATGCTGAAAAAGCTTATGTAGTTCACTCAAATCACTTTCTTTACCTATGAGAAAGCATGTCCAGAGCAGGACCAAGTTTACCCCGAGTTCGCATGGTTGCACATTAACTCAGAACCCCCAATTCTGAGGACTCTTTCCTGGTACAAGAAATGAGATGTTTTCTTCTTTTTGGCCTCATACATTTTGGGCTGAAAGCTTCCTCTTATTGTCCATAGGACTTCTTCCCTAGAAATCATTTTTAACTGAGCAGTTTGACAGCATCTATTTTCCCCAGGCATTTTCCAGAAAGAACTAAATCCTATTTTTGGAAACTTGGTATATTAGCTACCTTATTTGTGTTGGAACAAAATGCCTGACAAAAAATATATTAAGGGAGGAAGGGCTTATTTCAGCTTATAATTGAGGTCCATCATGGTAGGAAAGGCAAATAAGGCAAGGAAAGAGCTTGTGGCAGCTGTCTTATTAGGTCCACAGACAGTAAGAAGAGTGAAGAATGCTGGTGCTTAACTGGTTCTCGCATTTTCATAAAGTCCAGGACCCCAGCCCATGAAAGGCACTACTCACAGTTAAGGTGGGTTTTCCCACCTTAATTAACCTAATCAAGACAATCCCTCACAGGCATGCCTAGTGGCTAGTATAATCAATATAATACTTCAGATCTTTGTCCTATCAAATTGACAATCAATATAAACCATGGCACCTGGTATCCTCTGTGCCACAACACACAACTAAATGCATGTCATTGTCCCTTAGGCCTTAGCCCCACTGGTAAAATGAGGCTATGCTTTACTTTTCAAATAGCTTGGCTACTATAAAAAACTGCCAGACCCTGAAGCTCAAGATTCAAAAGGAAATTCGGATCTACAATTCTGTGACAGGAACTACTTCTTCCTTCACTCCTGGAATCTTTGCCCTACTCCATCATATTTAGCAATTAGCAGAAATATATTTGGAAAGACATAATCTCTGCCCTTAGCCAGAGTTTGCTCATCCCTGGGATGGGGAAGTGACTGATACGGGTTGCTGCTAATTAATAGTAAGCAACGCGGGGAGAGAGAGAGAGAGAGAGAGAGAGAGTTTTGGAATCCTCCCTTCCCCCCTCCTCCTACTCCGAGTTCTTGTCCTCTAATGCCAAAGAATTGTACACAGGGACAGAATTAAATTTTAATTACACATTTATTCTAATTTAGTAGATCAGGAAAAGGGGAGTTGGATGGGAAAATTGGATGTGGGAAGTCATAAAGTTTTCTTGCCACCAGTGTGGGGAAAACACGTGTCAGAAAGTTCACAGAGCTTTTACTATTTAGTTAGATAAGCAGCCCAAGAAAAGATAACAGAAAAGCTCCCTTTGTGAAAAAGAGAGGTTCATGAGAGAAAGGTCTGGAGCCTGCCTCCTACCCCAGTGGGGTAGGGGGTACAGGCCTTACCTCACTGAGGCCTGGGTCAGCAGTC
>PVHP010030533.1:0-21639 GCA_004024765.1 Zapus hudsonius | reverse complement strand
ATCCATGGTCCCCTACCACAAAGACTGATACAGATGGCCCACGGAGGAGGATATCCAGCTGACTGGGGATGGGTAAGGGGGGCAACGGGGAATTGGGGATAACAACTCATGGTTGGCCCACTAAACAATGTAACTCATTATGGACAATAAAGAAAAAAAATAGACCTTATTCCCCCCCTCAGAGAGGTGATTTTCTCATTCTTTCTCTCTCAGAATTCACTTGTTGTGTTTCTATACACAGTATCTATTCTTTATTAAAACGTTTATATAAATTCTAGTGTGGTAAATATTTTTGCCTCCAAGCCTTGGGCTTTTTCTCTTCTGGTAAGACAGGAATCAAATACGTAAAACTTTTTAAAAAGTGGTGTCAGATTTGACAATCCCACTGTGCCTCACTGGACTTTCCTTTCTTACCTGATTCAATGTGGCTTTAAGGTTGCTATGATTAGGTATCTACTATAGTGGGGAGATGCTGTTTTGGGAAGGATTTCCATGGTATAACTTCAGAAAGTAAATCATATACACAGGACTCCTTGGTAGTTTATTACACTGAAGCAGTCTATGTCTTTAACAAATATATGGCAATTAGCCTATCACAATGCTTGGCAGAGAATGTTTTATTTCTATCATTATATTAGTCACCATGGCAAGGAAACCCAAGGAGGCCACAGATGATCTTTAAAAAAACACACTTGTGAGCCTTGGTCTACAAGCTGGCTTGTCCTGATGAGTGTATTATTCTCCTGCCTAACTCCAGGCTTGCTGACTCCAAAATTAATACTTTCCTTCCCAATATTCCAACCTATAGTTATAATCAGCGGAGGGAGAAAAACTGTGGCAAGTTAGATATGGAAGAGCTAAGAAAATAAAAAAAAACTTTAAATACAACCTCTCTTGGTGTTTTGTAACCATCTCGAAGGAAGCGGCAGCATCCATAACGCCCCTGGTAAAGTGAAGAAATAAAGTACAAAGATGAACTAAGAGTACTTCTTTTTTTAAATTTTATTCAAGTTAGTCCTTCACTTCTTTTCCCACAACAAATCTTCCCATAATGAAACATCTACCAGTTTTTTTTTTTACTATTGTAAAGAGTTTTTAAGCAGTAAGCACAGCAAATTCAGACTTGATAAGAGAATATGAATGCATCCCATTGGAGTATGAGGTAGGGCTAAATGTGTGATTACTAAGAGCTCAGTGAATGACATCCTTTATTCTAATTTACTGTATCACATACAGACGCAAAGGGATCCTTACTATTTGAAGATGTCACCAAGACCAATACTCAGGCTGGCTTGTTCCTGCATGAAAGATTGGAAAGCTGAAAGGGCACTACCCAAAGGCCTTGCAGTCACAGCCTGTGCACATGGAAGAGGTTCAGCAGTCATTTGGCAAGGGCACTTGGCAAGGAGGGATTATGGGAGGAGGGGTTTCCAGCACTCTGGATATGATGGCTAGTTCCCTAGCTGTAGGTTCCAGGGCTCCTCTCCAGTCTCCTGGGTACCAAGAAAGGAGGTTGGGCATAATACTGTCTTTATCTGGATCCCCTACGTCCTGGATGGCAGATTTGGGTGCTGACTCTGTAGATTTTTCATAGGGTGGGGCTGTGTGGCAGGCCTGGCTAGCAATGGCTCTAGAGGGCTGTCCAAGTTCCGAGGTTCTAGGAGTCATCCTGGGGGACTCTGCCTAGAAGCCACCAGTCCTGTAAGCACTCTGTCCCCTCCCTTCCTACTTCAACTACATAAAGACTTCTCTTTCCCCATGGAACTTGAGTCCTTCACCTCCCTTCTTTGGAGAATGATTGGAGATTCTTCAATCCAATTGTTTTCAAGGGAGAAAAGCCTTTTTCACCGAATCCATGTAGGATAATCAACATACAGACTAAACTTAGGAAACTTAACTTTTTTTGATAGTCTCAGTTGGCTGGGGAATGTAATAAGTGTCTCAGTTAGTGTAATGTGCCAGTTACTACATTTAACTGCAGACCAAGGATTTCTTACCCCATTTTAAAAGTCAAGCTTTTAAAGTTAGTGTACAAAACAGTGGGTTTCATTATGATATTTTCACACATATAAATCTTTGTACTTTGTTCATATTTACCCCCATTGCTCTCTCTTGCCTCTCCTTTCCCTCACACTGGTCGAATTTTTTCCTTCAAATAGTCACCCTTCTGCTTTCATCTTATATATGGATATACATGTATGTATACATGTATGTATATAAACATACTTGTATGCATATAAACATGTATATACATGTATATTTAAGTTTACATTCCACAATGAGAAAAATCTTTCAATATTTGTCTTTTCGCCCTCATTAACCCTTATTGTTCCCTCCTCCCTTCAAACCTTTTTACCTACCCAGTCTCCTTTCATATGTGTGTGTGTTTGTGTATGTATGTATGGATATGGATATAATTATCTGAAGTCTAGATTTTCTTTATTCCAGACACAAAGTGGTTGTGGCATTCATGACCTCACAGTGTTTGATGGCTACCTACACAAGACCTGCATAACAGGAGGGAAAATGATGACATCAAAATGGAAGAGGGGGGCTGGGACAATGGTTAAGGGGTTAAATACACTTGCTTGAAAAGTGTGCCTGCCCAAGTTGGACTCCCCAATACCCACATAAAGCCAGATGCACAAAGTGGTGCATGCACCTGGAGTTTGTTTGCAGCAGCAAGAGGCCCTGATACACCTATTTTCATTCTCAACTAAATAATTTTTTTAATATAAGGACTAAAAGCTGGCTGTAGTGGTGTACACCTTTAATTTCAGCACTGGGGAGGCAGAGGTAGGAGGATCCCCATGAGTTTAAGGCCACCATGAGACTACATAGTAAATTCCAGGTCAGCCTGGGCTAGAGTGAGACCCTACCTCAAAAAAAAATAGAAGGACTAGTTGGAAGGGATTCAGTGGAGGACCAATAGAAGGGGACAAAGGAAGATGATGAGAGGGGATTATGATCATGGTAAATTGTCTGTATATATGGAAGATGTCAATAAAAAATAAAAAATAAGATCTAGGATTCTGCATATGAGAGAATTATTTTCATTCTTCTTACATGGGAATACAACTCCACTGTGTGTATACACCACAATTTTTGATCAAATAATTGTTATAATTATTTGTTTTTAACTTCTATTTAACTTTGGGATTGCCAAGTCACTCCTCCCCCAAATTGGCTATAAAGTTTGAGAATATTGACATTTGTGTATCTGAGGGGGGGGGCAATAACTTTAGAGCTTTCCAGAGGTTCTCAATGCAGTCTGCCAGCGACTTCTAAAGGGCTAAGTGGCCCTGCCTTAGAGGTACTTTAGAAGTTCTACAACTTTAGAAGAGAACCAAGTTACATAATCACTCCGAGACTGATTTCTTGCCAGTACCCTGTGCTTTGGACTCTTTACTCTGTGAGTTCACTTAGATAAACCAAGTCATGAACTCCAAGGGCAAACTGCTTCATGCCATCATGTGAAAGTGACATTTAATAAAGAGCAGAGGAGCACTAGCATGGCCAATGCTTACCTGGAGCTTGGAAATAATTTCATTTTTGGTCACGTTAACAAGGTTCATATCTTCCACTGCAAAGGCTGGGAAAGAAATAATAGAAAGCAGTCCAGCCTCAATTTCTTTAGAGGTTGATGCTCTCGGCAACATGGAGAACAGAATTGACTGAATGAAAAACAAAGAGGTAGTTTAAGCTAGAGAAACATGAATAGCTAGATGCAGATCTAAGAGCCATCACCTCAGCTCAATGAATTTTGCCAACTTGGAGTAGGACTTTGTTTCACCAACATGGCACCTACTGGTCAACCTTGCTTACCACCCAGGTAATTCTTCCTGCTCCTTGGGGGACGAGGAAGAATTTGGGGATAAGGTATAGTTTGGAATTTATGGTACGAACCATTTGTCTGTCTTCTTTCTAGGACCTCTGATAGAGAGAACTATAGGGATAACTGTTAGAGTACCCAAAATATTCTGGTTATGAAGATGGAAATCAGAAAATAAGGTACATACAGGACTAGCACAGAAAAATGGCTGCTTCTGAAGAATGAGATCATCTGGATTGGATAACCCCCAAACTGCTTAAAGGAGTCCAATTCAGAAGAACTTCTGAATACTCAGGAAGAAAAAAAGGTAACAGAATTGGTTTAGTCCCAGAATCTTTTCAGGGCTATTAGAAGCATTAAAATATGGCCTCAAATATATGGAAGATGGAATAGGCACTATAAATTTAAAAAGCAATCGGAGTTATAAGGAACATTTGGGAAAGGGAAGGAGCTAATGCTAAGATACAACATGCATAGATACAAGGCAAACATAAGCTCATTAAATCTTCCATATGAGAAATAAGGTATTATGTCTAACTCATACAAAAGGATTCTGAGACACAGCGATTCATGCCCAAGATTATGAAGTCAGCAAGTGTCCCAAAAGAATTCTAACCCAGCTCACAGTTTCCCACTAGACAACTATTAAGACACACATCAGCATTCCTTTATTAACCTGTACCCTAATAAATATCTGAGTTCCCATTTAAGGACTATATTTAATGAGGGTACAGGGCTAAAGTCATTCCTGCCCAGGTTTTCTCTGATTGGAAATACAAACTCCCACTACATAGCTCTCTATAAATAAGTTTTTATGTATTTGCCTTGTTTAGCTCTAGAGCATAGTGAGTCTCCACTAAAGGGCTGATGACTGATCACTGTTTTTTTTGGGGGGGGGTTGTTTCAGGGTGGGGTCTCATTTTAACCCAGGCTGACTTGGAACTCACTCTGTAGTCCCAAACTGGCCTCAAACTCACAGTGATCCTCCTACCTCTGCCTTCTAGAACACTGGTATTAAAGCCATGAGCCACAATGCCTGGCTGATGACTGTGCAATGGAGCACCCAATCTATACCAATCATTCTTTTCTGTGATCTGTATTTCAGCAACGTTCTATGAATTTTCTCTCTCCTCTACTACCCATTCTGCCCATTATTTCCCCCCTCGAAGTGAAGTAGCACTTGTAAACCATTCCATTTGAGGCCATTATGAAATGAACCTGAGAAAAAACCACTTATGTGCTTAAAAAAAAGACAACAGATTTTTGCTTCCAACAAAACAGAGATGGTTTGACTGCTGGCTTCAAATATACAATATTAACAATATCATTGCATCTTATGTCCATATAGTACTTTCTGGCTATAGATTACTTAGCCAAATTTCCAAAGTTGATTTACTTTATTACAATAGCTTGTGAGGTAGGAGGGGAGGTGCTGATATGCCCATTTTATGGATGAGGAAACTAAAGCTCAAAGAAATCAAGTGCAGCAAGCTAGAAATGTGGGCAACCTGAATTGGAGCCTAGGCCTTACCTTTTGAGATTTTCTTTCCCTACTTTGAAACTCCAAAGGTTTGACTTGTTACCTGACAGTGCTGGACCTCATCGGGCAGAACGTGGATCACTGATTTGCGTCCTCCGTGGGCTCCGAAAAGATCTAGTTCATCAATTGCCTCAAGTGCTGCCTACAAACACAAGTATAGATTACTATTCTTTCTAATAAACACACTTCAATCTGAACACTTTTCATTAAATAATCAAGAATGCTACCCCCTGGGGCCTGGGGCTGGCTGGTCCCCGGAGGTGTCTGGGTGTGCAGAGCGCAGGCATGGCTTGGAGGCGCACCTGTGAGGTGTCTGCAGAGGTGGCGGCAGGTGGGCACCCGAGCCCGCGCGGTAGGACATGGGGAGCTTGGGTCCATACTTGGAGCGCCCGCAGAGCATCTGCCCAGGTGATGAGGACCACTGCCACCGGACACATCCATTGTCTGACCACTGCGAGGCAGGGCTGCAGGAACACTTGCACATCGTCTCACGGTGAACAGAAACCCTCCCACCCTACTTAAGAGCTCTTACAGAAGACCTGTGAATCCAAGAGACGTGTCCCTCTGAAAGATACAAGAGTGCTTCCTCAGGATAGGGCGGCCCCAGGAGCAAGATTGGCCAACCTCTGGAACTGAGGAGCCTGTGTGCTGGTGCGGTCTTCCATCTGATGGGCAGGAGTCAGAGTGACACACTGACTCTCCCTGGGGTGCTGTGAAGCACTCATCAGCAGCCAGCACCTTCTGCCCCATGCAGAGCAGACAGGATATGCTGCAAGCTTTGTTCTATAAGATAAGAGAGTACTCAATAGCAGGAAGATCTAGGGACTAAAAACAAAGGCTTACACCTTGCTGATGTTGACCACTCAGGATCTAATGGAAAGCTCTGTGCTAAGGAGTTATGGAATCCATAAGAAAGTCGATGGCAGTTTGTGATCAGTAAGAACGCTGAGTGAGGAACACTATGCAGGAAGAAACCTTCCACAGAAAGACAGGCAGGGAGAAGCATAGAACGATAGTCAGCTCGCTTGCCCTGGTAGAGCATGCCTGAGATAGACTGCCCAGATGGCCAAATGAGAGACTTTGTGAATTAGCAGTCATGGATTTAGTAGTTCTAAGGACATTTTCTCCTCTAAGTCACGATACCAAATAGGAAAGATGATCTACAAGTGCCCCATGTGCAGGGAATTTTTCTCTGAGAGAGCAGATCTTTTTATGCATCAGAAAATTCACATAGCTGAGAAGCCCCCTAAATGTGACATGTGTGATAAGGGCTTCTTTCATATAGCAGAACTTCATATTCATTGGCGAGATGACACAGAAGAAAAGGTTTATAAATGTGATGATTGTGGTAAGGATTTTAGCACGACAACAAAACTTAATAGACATAAGAAAATCCACACCGTGGAGATGCCCTATAAATGCTACGAGTGTGGGAAGGCCTTCAACTGGAGCTCCCACCTGCAGATTCACAATCAAGTCCACACGGGAGAAAAGCCCTATGTCTGCAGTGAGTGCAGAAGGGGCTTCAGCATAGTTCCAACCTTTGCATGCACCAGAAAGTTCACACTGGGGAGAAGCCCTTCAAACATGAAGAGTGTGGGAAAGCTTTTAGGCATACCTCCAGCCTCTGCAGGCATCAGAGAGTCCACACTGGAGAGAAACCCTATAAATGTTATGAGTGTGGGAAGGCCTTTAACCAGAGCTCCAGTCTCTGTATCCACCAGAGAGTGCACACAGGGGAGAAACCTTTTAAGTGTGATAAGTAGCAAGGCCTTCAGTCAAAGTACAAGCCTCTGTATCCACCTCTCACAACAAGGAGAGAAACCATCTCAAAATATAAGACTATTGCTAAGAGTTAAAAATCTTCAAACCCATAAGTGCCACTAGGAAGGAAAACTTGTATCCACCTCACTGACCCCAGGAATATTTCTAGCCATCCCCAGCAGAACGTTGTTTCTGAGGCAGCTGAGGTGAAGTTGGCGTTCATGCCAGCTGTGTACCACAACTTGATTCTGAACATGGAATCCCTCTGAATGCACCCAGGGGCATCCTGGTTGTGGGTGTGGTGATTCCTGGGGTTCTGGCACTATGCCTCAGTAGTTAAAATAGTTCTCAAAACCCATGAGCAGTGCCCAACCTGAGTGATCACCTATCTGTGCTGTGCTTACAAGCAACCCCAGATTCTCCCTTTGGGAATGTGCCTGGTCCTCTCAGTTCAAGCCCCACTGGTCAATGCATTTGAAGATGGAAAGCTCCTGTGAAGACTGAGTTCTGGTATTTCTGAGGTTGTCACTTGATGGCCCTGAAATTGCTTTCCATATAACCTATTATTTCTGAACCTACTTTACCTCAGAGTACCCACAAAGCCCACCCCTTCCTAGATGGCATTGAATTCATTTTAGGTTTTAGGTAAATCATAATATGGGAAAATCGTTGGCAGACATACATGGCCTGGAGCTTTTCTTTAGTTTTGTGGACTCTGCTAATCACTGTGTCTCTGTGTTAGACTGATTTTTTTAGTGGCTGTATCATGTGTCTTTAACTTGAATTATTTTTTTTTATAGCTGAATATAATAGGGAGGAAGAAGCAAAGCAAAGAGCAAGCTGAGAGTATCCCTCAGGCTCCTGCAATGCAGTGGGGTATGCTTCGCAATCTAAGGGAGGCCTTGGGAGGCGCTGAGGATGGCCTGTGTTTATGTCATCTCAGGCAATAATGTATAGGAATCATGGATTATGTAGTAGTTCTTTAAAGGCATGACCCTGTATTGTTAATCCATCTTTTCATTCAACAAATATTTATTGACTGCCTCCTGGGGGCTAGGCGCTGTGCTGGGAGCTGGGAATGCCAGTGGATGGTGGAGTTCACCTCTGGTGGAGGAGACAGAGGCGAGCAAGTTAACAAATAAATAATGTAATTTGTGGTAGTGATTAAGTGCTATGAGAAATAAGCTAGGGTGGTATGTAGAGGGGGGTGTGGGGCCAGTTAGCTAGGGTCAAGGAGGCTGCCCTGAGAGTGCTGGGGCCCAGGTGGAGAGAGTGACATTCTGGTGCCAGCACAGTGCAGGAAGAGGCAGGTGCATGTGGGGAGGGGAGGAGTGGAGCTTTGTGCTTGGTGTCATGACTTGTAGGCCTGTTCTGTTTTGTTTCTGCTGACTGATAGCAAAGCCCATGTGGAAGACCTCAAGGGGTGTTTAAAAGACCAAAAGTCCCCAAAGACAAACAAAAAAGCAGCCAGTTATGTTTGTCTTGTTCCTGATTTTGTGGATCTCCCAATGCAGTCCTTTGCTCAGGAAGTCTTTGGGGAAACTGAGGACCTAGGAAGCTCTGAAGAGGCCTGGAAAGAAATTTGCCAGAATGGTCACTGGAATGGGAGACCACTTGGTTTTCTCTGCAGTTTTGAGTTAGTTTCTTCTGTTTGGCTGGACAGGGGGATTGTAACTAAAGCCTTGGTGTGGAGAGTAGGTCTCAGGTGGGTGAGACTTGGGAATGACTCTTGTCACCATGAGTTTTAACACCAAGAGGGCTGCTGACCAACACCAAAGCCCCTTTCAGTCCTCTTGGCTGCCACAACAATTTACTGTAGTGTCTTACCACTTCCATGTCACCATAGTGTGGAACAGTAGAGAAAAGCCTAGACTTTGAGTTGATAGCTAGTTGAAATATCATCAATAGAATTTTAGTTTTAGGAAAAATTGGTTTGATTTCTAGCTTTATTACTATTAGATGTGAGCTTGAGCAAATCGCTTAACCTTTGAGTCTAGTTTTTTCACAAAATGAGGACATTAGGCTAAATGATTTCCAGATTTCCAGCTAGTCCTAGAGTTCTATATTTCTATATAGTTGAATTATTTTATCATGCTGTTGCAGGGGAATATGACTAACACTTTGGAAGCTACTAACTTTGTCAAGCTTTAAAGTTTATAATTGTTATCTCAGAAAATATTATTTGACCTACAGTATGTCCAAATCAATTTAATAAAAATCACTTTATAACAGGGGAAAAAAAGAATGCATGCTTTCCCAAAGGCAATGAAGGACATCTTTAAAAGAGTCTTATCAACATGCTCTCTCTTCATAGGGGTTCAGAGCTTCCTGTATGATACTGCTCACTCCAGAAATAGACAAAGAACATAAGAAAACATTTCCTCAAATGAAATTAGTATTTTACTGAAAATTTGAATATTAACAAGTCCATAGCATCATATGTGGGGTGGGGACTAAATTCATGACTGGCTTTTCTTTTTCCTATTTTAGCAATCAATTTCTCCCATGAGCACAACCAGCACTTCAGAAAGTTATTTTTTCAGCAAAAATCTCATTTTTTGTCAGTTTACTTGATAGAGCATATTTATTGTTTATAATTCTAACTCTGGAGTTTTCACACTGCCCAAACAATTTACTTCTGTTTTGAGAAGGAGGGAAGGTGGGAGACACACTGCCTATGGCAAGAGATGTAAACCAATGGCCTGAAGTCTGAATCAACCCCACAGGTATGCTCTGCTCTGATTGGCTTTAAGAATCTTTTCCTTTCCTTTCCTTCCTCTTCCTTTCCCTACTCTCTTCCATCCCCTTTTCCTTTCCCTTTTCTCCTGTCCTCTCGTTTTCTCTCTTCCTTTCCCCCCTCTGTTCTTCTCCCCCCTTATATCTCTTTTCTCTTTTGGGACAAATCTTTCACTGTGCTGCCTAGATTGCCTCCAACTCCTGCCTGAAGTCATCATCCTGCCTCAGTCTCATGAGCTGGGTGAGACTAGAGGAACACATCTCCTTGCCTGGCTTAAAGACCATTTTCTAAATGATTTTATGATGCAATGCCTCTAGAGAAAGTTCTCAGCATCCCCAATATCTCCCTTTCACTCTGGCATCTTTCTGTCTGGTCAGCTTCACTTGTTATTGGTACCTGCCCTTGTAGATAGACTTGAACATGTGAGTCTAACCTATAAGTACTCATATTCTTCTGCTGTTCCTATAACCCAGAAAAGAAGTCTGGCCATCATGTAGGCTGTTTCTTAAGAGCAAGAGTTTGGACCTGTGGGTAATCATAATGCATAACAGGGTCAGAGCACTCGTTTTCTGCCACATGCAGATTTCAGTATAGGAAACCTACTTTCTTGAATTATAATTTCAGTTGGCTAGAATATATGAGCCACTTGAATTTCACATACTTGCAGTTGATTTTTGAAAGATGTGCTGATCAGATTAAACTCAAACTCCTAACAAATAGAACCCAAGCAAAGCACAGAAAACACACAAAAGGGAGAACAAATAGGACTGTCACCTTGGCCATTCCCACAGAGCTTGCATTCAGTTCTGGAATGCCTTGATTAGTCTTATCGCCACGTTCCCACATTCCATAATCCTGGGGGAGAAAAAGGTAGTTATCAGAGAGGGAAAAAGAGGTACTTGAAAAGTGTTATGGAAAAATGATACCTTAAGTTACTACAGGCATAATGAAATATGAGTATAGCATATTGAAAGCTCCAACTTTCTGGTGGTATGTACTCACATTCTGATCTTGCTCAATTTCAGTTTAGGTGACCTCTGTACAGAATTTTAGAAGAAAATATGCAAGTGGAACAAAAGTGCACAAAAATACTTTCACACTTATTTGTTTATTAATTAATTTATTAATTTGTAAGAACAAAGTACTTTACTTACCTTAAAATCAAAGTGCTGCTCCTCTATTTGGCCAATACCTTTGAACTTACTTAGTTATTTAAAACTTTGTTTTAGTATTCATTACCTCTTGGGTACAAAAAAATGCTCAGCAACTAACTGGAGCCAAAGTCAAAAGTGAGGCACAGAACACTGAACATGTATGGTATTAAAAACCCATTCCTATGAATTGGTTGAGACCATCGTCACACCGAAGACACAAAGCATGGGTACCCAAACTTAGTGATTCATAATTTCCTTTAAAAACCCAAGTACTGCACAATGTTTTGAAATGCTATCTATACTATTGAAAGACAACAACACAAAAAGAACAGGATCGATGCCAAAATGCACTTTTACATTTCAATATCCAAAGAAGAATGCCTAATGTCTTTCCTCATATTTGTGCCTACCTTTGCTCCAAACAATCTGTATTCCTACCCCACTGCCAAGCCACTTATCCTCAAAGACTGTGTGATCATTCACCTACCTGCTTCGGAGTCTAAAATTACAGCTTCTTCCCTAGTAGATCACATACACACATACATCCATGTCTTCTTGACTCAGTTTTTTTTCCTCCTCTCCTCCCCCCTCATCCTTCTTATTCTTCGAGATAGGGTCTCACTCTAGCCCAGGCTGACCTGAAACTCATTCTGTAGCCACAGGCTGGCCTTGAAGTCACAGAAATAGTCTTGCCTCCACCTCTTGAGTGTTGGGATTAAAGGCATGTTCCACCACACTGGAGCCACATCCATCTCTCTCTACATTGACATACCCTCCATGAGATGGTCTCCACCTTCAGCATGCCAGCAGGCTGACTGCACTCTCTATTTTCCAGTGAAGTTGCATCTTTACAATCTCTTCCCCAAGTTTCCTCACTCTTGTGCTCCCCCAAGTATATACCTCCCCTGTCCAGAGCCTGCCCATATCTCGGTGACTGCTGACTACTCACATTATTCCTGGTGCAAATGCCCTTCTTCTTCCCTTCTGCTTATGCAAACCTCAAGATCTAACCAAAGGCACACTTTTTCCACAAAGACTTTTCAAGGTTCTTTAGACCAGAGTTTGTTACATTTGGTTACTGGCATTCTGAGACAAATCAATGTGTGCATGGGGTTGGGGTGCCTGTCCTGTGCGTTGGAGAAGAGTTAGCAGTGTTACTGGCCTCAGCTCACCGGATGGTAGTAGTACTCTCCCCTAGGTGTGACTACCCAAAATGTCTCCAGACATTGCCAAATGTCCCCTGAGAGAACCATTGCTTCTTATGAATCATTGATTTAGATTTAGGCTCAGCAAACTATGGCCACTGGGCCAAATCTTGCTGTTTATTTTTTGCAAAGTCTACCTGGGACACAGCCATGCTCATTTGTGTACATACTGTCTTCACAGCTTCCTGCTACAAAGGCAGAGTCAAGTCGCTGCAATAGAGACCAAGAGGTCACAGGGCCTGCAGAGTAGAAAATATTTACTGCCTGGCCTTTTGCACAGAAAGTATGCTGACCTTTCTTTAGGCCAAAGTGACTTTTTGATTTTTCCTTACACCAACCTCTGCCCTTTCCTTGCTGCTCTGACAGTAAACTTTGTAGTTCAGCTATTCTCTAGAAGTACATCAGGCTCTCCTTCCATAGGGGACAGAAGCCTGAAGTGGGCTTTTTGCAATAGCTAAGCCCATAGTGTTGTCACCTCTGTCTGTTGACTGTTGGGGTGACCCACACAGTGCCCCTCTTCAATCTGACTCAAGCCAGCCCACAGATATCCCAGGGGACTTTTTGAGGTGGTATTTTTGATAAGCATAATGTATTCGGACAGAATATGGGGTGTATTCTAAAAATATACAGCCCCAATTGTATCTCAGGACAAAAGTGTGCACTCTTCATGTAGAGGTGACACATTCTTTTAGCTCTAGTTTTGCTATAGACCTTTTGGATCTCAAAGAATTCTATGATTTTAATTTTTTGATGATTTTCACAATCAAAATTATTATCTGCATGGATACTTACAGCAACTTTATATGCAGCTTCTATATAAAAGACAAGATTCTGTATAAAGGACACTTCATCAAGGGTGAAAATTATACGCAAGCCTGGAAAAGAAAGTGATGAGGTCATGGAGTTATCTTGTGAAAGGAGCTGCCAATTACAAATCACAAGCATTTCTAGCAAACAAGTCCTTTACCCTCGTTTTCATTTTTTCTCACTGGGCATCAAAAATTCAGTCCAAAGTAAACCATACAGTTAATATCTAATCTCAGAAAGAAGAAAGGAAGGGGAACAGAAATGAAGGGAAAGGAGAAAAGAACAGTTCCACCTTTTCATGTGTGCTTGTTGTACTCAGCTTTCTTCTTGCTGGCACAAAGAACACGACCAAAAGCAGCTTGTGGAGGAAAGGGTTTATTTTGGCTTACAGACTTCAGGGGAAGCTCCATGATGGCAGGGAAAAATATGGCATTAGCAGAGGGTGGACATCACCTCTCAGCCAACATCAGGAGGATGGCAGCAGCAGGAAAATGTGCCAAACACTGGCAAGGGGAAGCTAACTATAACACCCATAACCCACCCCAAACAACACAGCTCCAACAAGGTTCTAATACCCAAACTGCCATCAGCTGGGGATTAAGCATTCGGAACATGTAAGTTTATAGGGGACACCTGAATCAAACCACCAGCCTGCCTATGAGTAAAAACAGTTGAAAGAGAAGGTATTGGTTTTCTCGTGCATATTGTTTTTGTGTAGAGAAGGTTCCAACAAAACAAAGACTTTACTTCTTTTAAGATTTTATCTGTTCATTTACTATTTTTGAGACAGGGACTTTCAGGGACCTGAAGATCACCAATTATGTTATACTGTCTGGCCCGTAAGTTCCATGGATCCTCCTGTCTTCACCTTCCCAGCACTGGGATTACAGATGAATGATACCACGCCTGGCATTTTTCATGGTACTGGGGAGCAAACTCAGGACCTCAGGCTTGCGAAGCTGGCAATTTACCATTAGAGCTATTTCCTAGCCCAAAGCCTGGATTGTAGCCTAGAAGAACCAATGATAATGTCCTTATCTTTAAGAACCAAAGGGCAGGCGGGATACTTTCCCCCAGCAGCAGACAGGGAAATGACAGCCCACAACTTCAGGGTGCTCTCACTAAAGGCTGGCTCCCAAGACCTTCCCATGGGCATGTATCAACTCACTGTTATGGGTAGTGATCAAGAAAGATGCTTGCTCTGCCTCTACAAATAGTTATGACAAACACAAATATTTGAAAAGTATGAATTCTTGGGCTGGAGAGATGGCTCATCAGTTAAGGTGCTTGCCTGCAAATCCTAACGACCTGGGTTTGATTCCCTAGTACCCATGTAAAGTCAGATGGATAAAGTGGCACATGCATTAAGAATTCATTTCCAGTGACTGGAGGCCCTGGCCCACCCACTCTGTCTGCATCTCTTCTATCTCCCTCTCTCTGCTTGCAAATAAATAAAAATGGTTTTAAAAGTATGAATTCTTTTTTTTTTGTTTTTTTGAGGTAGGGTCTCACTCTAGCCCAGGCTGATCTGGAATTCACTATGTAGTCTCAGGGTGGCCTTAAACTCATGATGATCCTCCTACCTCTGCCTCCCGAGTGCTGGGATTAAAGGCTTGTGCCACCACCCCCGGCTTTAAAGTATGAATTCTTAAGGTGGCCATGGATATATTATAAATAATCTTATATCAATAAAGAAGGGTTAACTAGGAAGATAGAATAAAAGTTTAACCAGAACCAACCATAACTAATGATGGAAAACAGTTTTGCAATCTTAACAAGTAGCCTTTGAAAGACACCTATCAGAAACAAGTAAACAGAGATGGGGTTCAAGTTGATAAAGTAATGTTAATTATAATAACAAAACGAAAAGAAGAGTAAAAATAATTATGGTACAGACACTGATTAAAAACTTACTGAAATGCTCCTTATGAAGAACTTGAAAGTTTATAAAGGAAATACTTGATACACAGTCAGACATGGTGGCACCTGTAAGGCCAGTCAGTACTTGGAAGGCAAAGGCCAGAAGAAGCTTGAGTTTCTTTTATATAAGAAAAAGTTAGGGGGTGGAGCATGATGGCGGACGAGTAGCAGCCTCGCCAGGACTCTCTACATCAAGGTTTGATTTTCCAGCTGGGTTACAAACCCCAGACCCCAGTCGGCCCTGAACCCAAGCCCATCCTCTCCCCAACTCTGGAACCAGCCCGGATAGGGTTCCCCAGCAGCTTTCTGCTCCGAAGAGGAATAGAGAGCCGCCCTTCCCCCACCCCAAGCTCCCACCATCGCCATTGTCTCCTCACAGGCAATCCCCAGCCCTGCCAGCTGAGCACCTCTCCCTCCCGGGGGCACCCTCCCTCCAGTGCCCGATCCCAGGGCACACTTCTCTCTATGACCCCCCCCCCCACACACACACACACAAACAGGCAGATGTGCTTCAAAGGCAAACTGACCTAGCTTGCTTCCAGAAGCCCACTTCGGACCGCAGCTGAAGGCGGGGCCAGGACTCTGGCAGATACCTGGGAACCACTGCTGGGAGGGCAGAGGCCAATTCATGTAGGGACCACGTGCCACTGCAGAGAGGGCACAGGTGACTTCGGCGGGCACAAGGTACCGTGTGCCACTGAAGGGAGGACACAGCAAAGCGAGCTGAGCAGCACTCCCCCAGGGGTGCTGGAGTCTCACTCCCCTACCTGGACATGGGCAGAAACCAACAAAGATGGAACTCCCCAACTCAGGGCCCCTAGTCCCATTATGGAATAGGAAAGTAGCAAGGAAGTAGAGACAACAAAAATGCAATCCCAAAGAGAGAATAATATGACTCCTGACCACAATTGCAATGCAAACATGAAGCAGTTAATGGCTGATATGGAAACTATGATAAAAGACATGAATGAGATGAAGCTCACCAACTCAAGCATAGACTCCAGACTGAATTTAATGGAGAGAAATATGAATGAATTCAGAAACACATTAAGTGAATTTTGTTTCTGAACACAAATTCATCAAAGATGAACCAACTTCGGGAGGAGCTAGACAATCAATTGATTAAATTTGATGGAGACTTAAGAAAGCTTAAAAATGATTTTCAGGAATCCCTAGCAAAAACAAAAATTAACTGGAAATTGGATCTCAACAAAGAATTGGAGTCCATTGACAAAATTATAGCAGAAACTAAAAATGAAATGGAGTTGTTAAAAACCTCCCTAGAGGCGGAGCATCATGGCGGACTAGTAGCAGCCTCACCAGGACTCTCGTCGAAAAGGTTTGATTCTTCAGCTGGGATCCAAACCCGGGACACCAGCTGGCCCTGAACCCAAACCTACTGTCTCCACAACTCCACGCTAGCCGGGGGGTCAGGTCTCCCCAGCTGCTTTCGAATCGGCAGAGGAACAAAGCGCCGCCCTTCCCCCACTCTTATCTCCCACTCCACCGGTGACATTGTCTCCTCTCCATGGCTGCCCGAGAGCTCTTGCCGGCTAAGAACCTCTCTCTCTCGGGGCCCCTTTCATCCAGCCTCCCTCCAGCAATTCTTGGGCGCACTTCTCCCTGAGACCACCCCACATACACAGGCAACCGCACTCTGCGGGCACACTGAACTAGCGCGGTTCCGGAGCACATTCCGGTCCGCAGCTGCCAGGCGGTGGGGCCAGGCTTCAGGCACCTGGGAACCTCTGCCAGTGCTGGGAGGATATAGGTGGCTTCAGCGGGCACCAGGAACCACGCACCACTGACCCTCCAATGATTCTTGGGCGCACTTCTCCCTGAGACCCCCCCACATACACAGGCAGACACTCGGGCAAACTGAACTAGCGTGATTCCTGGAATGCACTCCGGACTAAAACTGCCTGGCGGCGGAGCCAGGCCTCAGGCACTGGGGAACTTCTGCCAGGGCGTGGAGGGCAAAGGCGGCTTCGGCGGGCACCGGTGACCATGCACTACAAACCCTCCAGTGATTCCTGGCCACACTTCTCCCTGAGACCCCCCCCCCCACATACAAAGGTAATCGCGCTCCACGGGCAAACTGAACTAGCGGGGTTCCCGGAGCGTGGGCCGAAGTGCAGCTGCTGGGCGGAGCCAGGCCTCAGACACCGGGGAACCTCTGCCAGTGCTGGGAGGGCAAAGGCGGCTCCGGCGGGCACCAGGTAGGAGGGCACAGTAAGGTGGGAGACACTTGGCCCTATAGTTGGAATGCTGGGACTGTGTTTCTACTGCAGCATACCAACTGGGGGCAAGGGCATACGTGGTGGCACTAAGATTAAACAGTCACAGACAGAGGGATCCAGACAGGTAAAAATCTAAGAGTCTCTGAGGACAGAACACCCCAACAGGAAAGACCTTCGTTTAAGATCAAACCAGGTGATCTTTCCATTGGAAGCAAAGCAGGCTGAACAGCACTCCCCAGGGTGCCTGAGTCCCACTCCCCTAACTAGACATGGGAAAAAAATCAAAGGGAAAAACCCACAGAAATCAAAGACAGAACTCCCCAACCCAGGGCCCGTAGTCCCTTTATGGAACAGGAGAGTGGCAAAGAAACAGAGGCAACACATACACAATCACTAAGAGAGAACAATATGACTCCTGACCACAACTGCAATGCAAATATGAAGCAGCTACAGGCTGATATGGAAATTATGAAAAAAGACATAAATGAGATGAAGTAATCTAACTCAAACATAGTCTCCAGAATGAATTTAATGGAGAGAAATATGAATGAATTCAGAAACACATTAAGTGAATTGAAGATTAATCAACTAAGAGAGGAGCTAGAAAACCAAATGATCAAATTATATGAGCACCTAAAAAAAATTAAAAATGATTATCAGGAATCCCAAGCAAAAACAAAATTAGATTGGAAATTAGATCTCACCAAAGAATTGGAGTCTATAAACAAAATTATAGCAGAAACAAATAATGAAAAGTTAAAAACCTCCCTTGAATTAATCTGTCCCAGAGTTGATAATTTGGAGGACAGACTTACAGAAGTAGAAGACAAATCAGAAGAAATCAATAAGGATGTCATAGGTTTCAATAAATTCAAGAAATCAAGCGAGTAAAACTTGAGGGACCTATGGGATACAATAAAGAGCCCCAATATTAGAATCATGGGGATCCCAGAGGGAGAAGAAGCCCAGGCTAAGGGCATAGGAATATCTTCAACAGAATTATTCAAAAAAATTTTCCATATTTAACAAGAGAAAGCCCACTCAACTTTCAAGGGGCCCAGAGGACTCCAAACAGACAGGACATGAAGAGGAACTCTCCAAAACACATTTTAATTAAGATGGCCTAACATAGAAAGCAAAGAGAAAATACTCAAAACTCCTAGAGAAAACCAAACCGTCACTTACAGAGGAAAAGCCATCAGACTTACCTCAGACTTCTCATTAGAAACCATGAAAGCCAGACGGGCTTGGAATAATGCTTTTCAGGGCCTAAAGAAGTATGGCTTTCAACCTAGACTACTCTACCCAGCAAAGCTATCGCTCATGATTGATGGAGAAGCGAAAGTATTCAATGAAGTAAACCAGCTCTACAACTATTTGAACACAAAGCCAAAATTTCAGAAGCTCCTGCAAGAGATATCCCACACAGAAGAAATAAGAAATCTACCTCAGAAGAGTACCAGAGACCAGACACAACAATTGCAGTCAGTGCACTAATAACAGCAGCAGAGACAACAACCCCTACTATCCATTCATCACGGCAAAGCTTAAAGCAAAACTCATAGTTATATCACTGAATATTAATGGAGTTAACTCCCCTATAAAAAGACACATACTTGAAGGGTGGATCAGAAAAATGGACCCCTCCATCTGCTGACTTCAGCAAACGCACTTTACTTCTAAAGACAGAAATGTTATTAGAGTTAAAGGATGGAAAACAGTTTATCAGGCATGTGGAAGCAAAAAGAAAGCAGGTGTGGCTACATTAATCTGTGACAAAATAGAATTTACACCAAAATCAATTAAAAAGGATAAGGAAGGTCACTTCTTACTCATCAAAGGAATGATCCAGCAGGAAGATATCACCATCAATAACATACATGCAGCAAATTCGGGTGCAACACAGTTCGTAAAGGAAACCCTACTCAAAAAAAAAGCAGAAATAGACTCTAATTCCATCATAGTAGGTGACTTTAATACACCTCTATCAGCTCTACACAGATCAAACAAACAGAAGATCAGCAGGGACATAATGGTGCTTAATGACACCATTGACCAACTGGAGATAATAGATATGTACAGAATGTTTTACCCCAAAGTACAGAATATACATTCTTCTCAGCAGCGCATGGGACTTTTTCTAAAATTGATCACATCTTATGTCACAAATCCTCCCTAAACAAATTCAGGAAGATTGATGTAGTTCCTTGGATCATATCAGACCATAGTGCATTAAAGGTAGAAGTTAACAGTGGAACAGGATCCAGAAAATACACAAAGTATTGGTGCCTGAATAATTTGCTCCTAGAAAATGATTGGGTCATCCAAGAAATAAAACGGGAAATTCAGAATTTCCAAGTATTAAATGATGACGATAACACATCATATCAAAACTTATAGGACACAATGAAGGCAGTCCTGAGGGGAAAGTTCATCGCACTAAATGCCTTCATATCAAAGACAGAGAGGTCTCATATCAATTGCCTAACCACCCACCTTAGATCATTGGAACAGATGAAAAAGCTAACCCGAGGAGCTCACGGCGAAAATAAATAATTAAAACCAGAGCTGAGATTAATGAATTGGAAATAAAGAAAACAATTAACAAATAGATAAATCAAAGAGTTGGTTCTTTGAAAAAGTTAATAAAATCGAAAAACCCCTGGCACATCTAATCAAATGAAGAAATGAGAAAGCCCAAATCAACAAAATCAGTAAGGACAAGGGTGAGATCACAACAGATCCTGAAGATATTGGAAGAATCATCGGGTCATATTTCCAAAAACTCTACTCCACAAAATTAGAGAACCTGGAGAAATGGATAAGTATTTGGACACCTACCAACTGCCAAAGCTTCATCCAGAAGAGATAAAAGCACTAAATAAAGCTATCACATCCGCTGAGATTGAAGATGTCATAGAAAACCTGCCCAAAAGGAAAAGCCCAGGACCAGATGGTTTCACAGCTGAATTCTATGAAGCCCTCATCACAGAGCTAAAACCACTCTTTCTGAAGCTTGTTAGAAGCATAGAAAAAGAGGGAAGGCTTCCAAACACTTTCTATGAAGCTACCATTGCCCTAATCCCCAAACCAGGCAAGGATGCAACAAGAAAAGAGAACTATAGTCCCATATCTCTGATGAACTTAGATGCAAAAATCCTGAACAAAGTCCTAGCAAACCGGATACAATGCTACATCAAAAATATTATCCACCCTGACCAAGTTGGCTTTATCCCAGAGATGCAGGGAAGGTTCAACATACGCAAGTCGATAAATGTAATACATCACATTAATCGGCTCAAACGCAAAAATCACATGGTTATCTCAATAGATGCGGAGAAGGATTTTGAAAAAATTCAACACCTCTTCATGTTCAAAGCTCTTGAAAGAATATACATAGAAGGCCTATTCCTCAACTTAATAAAGACAATTTACAAAACTCCTAAAGCACAGATCATACCCAATGGGGAATGACTCAAGGAGTTTCCACTCAATTCAAAACAAAACAAGTCTTCTCACTCTCACCACTGCTCCTCAACATAGTGCTTGAAGTTCTAGCCCAAGTGATTAGACAAGAGAATGGCATAAAAGGGATACAAATCGGAAAGGAAGAAATCAAACTATTCCTCTTTGCAGATGACATTATCCTTTATATATCAGACCCAAAGAATAGTATCTGTAACCTCTTGAAGGTGATTAATGCCTTCAGCAACGTGGCAGGATACAAAATCAACACACTAAAATCAGTAGCCCTTATATATGCAGAAGACAAGCAGACAGAAAATGACATCAGAGAGACTGTCCTATTTTCTACAGCCTCAAAGAAAATCAAATAACTTGGAATATCAATAACCAAGGCTGTAAATTACTTATATAAGGAAAATATTGAAAAACTCAAGAAGGAAATAGAGGAGGACATGAGAACATGGAAAGATATTGCATGCTCATGGATAGGGAGAATCAATATAGTAAAAATGGCAATCCTGCAAAAGCAATTTACAGATTCAATGCTATGCCGATAAAAATCCAACCTCATTCTTCACAGATATAGAAAAAATAATCTCTAAATTTATTTGGAAGGGCAAAAGACCTCGGATAGCCAAAACTATTCTAAGTAAAAAATCCTACTCAGGAGGTATCACCATGCCTGACTTCAAATCATACTATAAAGCCATAGTAACAAAAACAGTATGGTACTAGCATAAAAGCAGAAAGACAGATCAATGGAACAGAATTGAAGACCGAGCTTTAAATGGAAGTAACTTCAGTTATTTGGTCTTTGACAAGGGGGCCAACAATGTATGCTGGGCCAAAGATAGCATCTTCAACAAATGGTGCTGGAGGAATTGGATAACCATGTGTAAAAAAATGAAAATAGACCCACTCCTTTCACCTTGCACAAAAATCAACTCCAAATGGATCAGAGACCTTAATATAAAT
>PVHP010030532.1:0-21696 GCA_004024765.1 Zapus hudsonius | reverse complement strand
TTCTAACAAGCTTCAGAAAGAGTGGTTTCAGCTCTATGATGAAGGCTTGGTAGAATTCAGCTGAGAAACCATCTGGTCCTGGGCTTTTCCTTTTGGGAAGGTTTTTGATTACATCTTCAATCTCTGTGGATGTGATAGGTTTATTTAGTGATTTTATCTGCTCTGGGTTAAGCTTTGGTAGTTGGTAGGTGTCCAAAAACTTATCCATTTCTTCCAGGTTCTCTAATTCTGTGGAGTAGAGGTTTTGGAAGTATGACCTGATGATACTTCCAATGTCTTCGGGATCTGTTGTGATCTCCCCCTCCCAACTCTGGGACTGATTGATTCAAGGGAGGTTTTTAACAACTCCATTTCCTTTTTGGGTTCTGCTATAATTTTGTTTATAGTCTCCAATTCTTTGGTGAGATCCAATTTCCAGTCTATTTTTGTTTTTGCTAGGGATTCCTGAAAATCATTTTTAAGTTTTCTTTAGTCCTCATCAAATTTAATCAATTGATTGTCTAGCTCTTCCCATAGTTGGTTCACCTTCAATTCACTTAATGTGTTTCTGAATTCATTCATATTTATCTCCATTAAATTGAGTCTGGAGTATATGCTTGAGTTGGTGAGCTTCATCTCATTCATGTCTTTTTTTCATAGTTTCCCTATCAGCCATTAACTGCTTCATGTTTGCATTGCAGTTGTGGTCAGAAGTCATATTATTCTCTCTTTGGGATTGTATATTTGTTGTCTCCACTTCCTTCCCACTTTCCTGTTCCATAATGGGACTAGGGGCCCTGAGTTGGGGAGTTCCTTCTTTGATTTCTGTGGGTTTTTCCCATTGGTTTCTGCCCCTGTCCAGGTAGGGGAGTGGAACTCAGGCACCCTGGGGAGTGCTGTTCAGCCTGCTTTGCTTGCAGTGGAAAGATCACCAGGTTTGATTTTAAACAGAGGTCTTTCCTGTTGGGGTGTTCTATCCCCAGAGAGGCTTAGATCTTTACTTGTCTGGATCCCTCTGTATGTGACTGTTTAGTCTTAGAGCCACCACATAGGCCCCTGTCCCAAGTTGGTATGATGCAGTAGAAACAGCCCCAGCACCCTGAACTATAGAGCCCAGTGTTTTCCCACCTGACTGTGCCCTCCTGTCAGTGGCACGTGGTGCCCGCCGAAGCCGCCTGTGCCCTCCTGGCAGGGCCTCTGCCCTCCCAGCACTGGCAGGGGTTCCTGGCCCTGCCCGGCAGCTGGGGTTCGGAGTGGGCTTCTGGATCCAAGCTAGGTCAGTTTGCTCAAGGATCGCGTCTGCCTGTGTATGTGTGTGTGGGGAGGGGGGTCTTGGGGAGAAGTGTGCCCAAGAATCTGGCGCTGGAGGGAGGGGGCCCTGGGAGGGAAAGGTGTACAGCTGGCAAGGGCTCAGGAAGCACCTGCGAGGAGATAATGCTGATGGCGGGAGCTTGGGGTGGGGGAAGGGCGGCTCTGTTCCTCTGTGGAGCAGAAAGCCACTGGGGAACCCTGTCTGGGCTGGTGCAGGAGCTGGGGAGAGGGTGGGCTTAGGTTCAGGGCCAGCTGGGGTCCGGGGTTTGGATCCCAACTGGAAAATCAAACCTTTACGGAGAGAGTCCTGGCAAGGCTGCTACTCATCTGCCATCATGCTCCGCCCGTCTAACCAAACTTTTTAAAATTTAATTATTTATTTGAGAGACTGAGAGGAAGGAGAATGAATTGGCACACTAGGGCCTTCCGCCACTGCAAAGGAACTCCAGATGCATGGGCCACTTTGTGTGTCTGGCTTTAACTTGGGTACTGAGAATTGAGCCCAGGCCATGGGCTTTGCAAGCATCTTTAACCACTGAGCAATCTCCCCAGCCCTCAACCAAACTTTTAAGAACTAAAAAATAGGACCATTTAAAAGTATTTGATTATGAAAATGCTTTTTAGTTGAAAGACAATTTGATTGTTCTGTATATGATAATTTTATCTAAAACTTTGATAAATTCATCTCAAGTCTTGCTTAGACTCTTTGAAGACTATTTCTAGAAAATAAGTCTGTTCTATAATCACTTAAAATAGTTATCAATGAGTTTTGAAAATGACGATGCTATAAAGGGTACACTGCTATATCTAAACAATGTTCTGGTAGCTTTAAGATGGTTACTTGAATTTGTAATTTTTTTCTTAAAGTAATGCATATTTTTTATTTTAGGAACTGGAGCAGTACAAGAGAAGTTCTTCCAAGACCTGGAAACAAATTGAACTAGACACTTGAACCTAGCTCAGTTTTGTGTATTTTTCTTTCCTAAATCCAAGTAGGATTATTTATTAACTAGAGTGGCGATATATGAAGAAAGTTAAGATGTATAACTTGTTAAGAGTCCAATTTCTTGTTCTGGTATAACTCTCTGAATAATCTGAAGTCCTTTAGAGGGAAAAAATTCAACTATATGCAGTATTTTAAAAATAAAATAATTCTCTAGCATTTACCTCTAACGTGTAAGTAGTATAATGTTGCTTCAGCACATGTAAGTTTCTGCTTTTAATTTTGGGGAATATGAAATCAGAGGTATTAGTAACAACTTTATAAAGTTAAGCACCCATATTGGACACATTCCTTCTAGGAGGTGTGCTCAGCAATAGCTGGTAGAAAACCAGGTGTGAGGTCACAGTGTCACCATCTCATTGTCAACAGTGACAGAACCTGTGTAAGATGAGTCTGATCCCTCTGAACCATTGTCTCGAGTGGAACGTCTTGAAGCAGCACCTCCTCCAGCTCCTCATCAGGCACATTGGTTTACATGTCACCTTTTCAAGAACCGGCAAGTCTATTAATAAGCTGGCCAAAACTTAATGAGTTGGAGATAATCGAGACCATTTCCAGCCTGTAAGAAGCCTTCACAACCGGAAGATTTGAGTACCTGCTAATCAAGTTTAACTTTTTAAATCACAAAGCTATTCTTCAATATCCTCATGTAAAATACATTGACTCCTAGCATGTTGTGCACACAGCTTCAAGTGAGCACACTGACTATCTCTGAGAACACAAGTGAGTGGAGAGCCAACTTCTGGGGACAGGGAGGAAAGAGACTCCAAGCCTGTTTGCTTTGCATGTGGCTCTCACACTGTGAGTAGTGTCTGCATTCTACCTGCCGTACGTTTCCCAACAATCTCACTCCCAAGAACAGAGTCCATGGCTCCCGTTAGTGAACAGTGGGAAGAGCCTATTTCACAATAGTAACATAAATTTTTATTATCTAATTTTATTTTCTTGTACATCACTGTCCATTTATTAAAATATTTTTATTTATTTATTTGCAAGCAGAGAGATAGAAAACAGACAGAGGGAATGGGCACACCAGGGCCTCCTGCCACTGCCAACGAACAGATGCATGTGCCACTTTGTGTGTCTGGCTTTGAGTACTGAGGAATCAACCCCAGATCATTGGGCTTTTGAACAAGGCAAATGTTTTAACTGCTGAGCTCTCTCTTGAACCTCACTGTCCATTTTTGACTCGAGACACAAACTGTCACATATTAAAAGCCATTGTGTTTTTTTTTAATTTTATTTAATTTTTTTTGCAAGGAGAGAGAGAGAGAGAGAGAGAGAGAGAGAGAGAGAGAGAGAGAGAGAGGGAGAGGGAGAGAGGGAGAGAGGGAGAGAATGAGAATGGACACTCCAGGGCCTCTAGCTGCTTCTAGCAAATTCCAGATGCATGTGCCACTTTGTGCATTGTGGTACTCTGCTAATGAGGCATGGAGGAAGTAGGGTTTTGCTGAGTCTGGCAGGCTTCTGGGACAGTCTCCTTCTGAAGGAAGTTGAGGCAAATTCCGGGGGCCCCTGTAAATCTCAGCAAAACCCTACTTCCTCCATGCCTCATTAGCAGAGTACCACAGTGCATCTGGCTCTATGTGGTACTGGGGAACTGAACCTGAGTCCTTGAGCTTTTCAGGCAAACACCTTAATCACAGAGCAATCTCTGAAGCCTGCCATTGTGTTTTTCTAAGATACTATCACTAACATTTGATAGCTTGAAGTCACATGTGATGTTAGTTTTCCAAATGTTTCTGAGCTAGAATAAAATTCATTTGCATATGGATAGTAGAAAATGTCTCCACTTACTTTATGCACCTGGATCTTTAGTGAATTGAAATCAGTGATTTCAAGAGGTTCTAATAGATTACCATCTCTAGACCTGTCTGTAACCGATGTGACATATATAATCTGAAAGGTACTATGTAACTAGGACACCATAATCACCAGTGTCATAGCCCTTTTCTAAAAATTGACAATACGATTCTAGTAATTGACCCATGTCTCCAGATCCTTAAACACTCTTATAAGCCACAGACTTTTACTGCAGTCTCCTTAATGAAATGATCTTTCCTACATAACATGACACATTTCAAGTGCTATAATTTGTCATTCTTTACAAGTTAGGTCACAGTAACTGAGAAAGTTCATGTGTTATCTGTGCTCTTACTCAAAGTTACCATGGTAACATTGAGAGAACTTCATTTTAGACTTGTTTGTTATTTGAAGATCAATTAGAAAGATAGTCATTTGGTAAAGAATCTGTTTTTAATAGCCAGTATCATTTCATCCCTGGAAACACGCATTATCCCTGTCTGCATTTGCATTGATGACACTCTCTCTTTACAGAACAGTGTCCCCTCTTCTTCTTGCTGGAAATGTTGTGTCAGCTGAGTATTTTTTTCTATAAAGACTTCAATTAACAGCTGTTCTCCTAACTTACAGAGGTCATTTCTCAAGAGCATATATCTTGTCTAGTAACATTTACTTTCAATTTTATATGTGAATTAAGCTAAAGGTTAAAAAAATAGCTGATATTAGCATCCACGCTTCCTGCAGGTTTTTTAAATTTTTTATTTTAGTGTATGTGTGTACATATACGTGTGGCTATCTGATGTGGAGGTTAGAGGACAACTTTCAGGTCTATCCTCACCTTCCACCTCATTTAAGGCGGGGTTTCTAAATATTCATCATTCCTGCTTCATTTGGAAACTTCCAGGCAATTCTTCTCTTGCTTCCTCCCTTATCACAGTAAATGCACTGGGATTACAGAAGCCTGCCCGAGCTTGTGGGTTTTACATGGGGCCTTGGGATCTAACTCAGGTACTCAGTGTTGCATGGCAAGCTCTTTATCCACTGAATCATCTCCCCAGGCCCTTCCTGCAGTCTTTAATTTTAACCCTAGGCAAAACCACCAGTTACTATGTATCAGTGTTCAACCATCCAACGTCTGTCCAGTATCCACTTGATGTGATAAGCTTGTCCACATGAGCACAGAAATGTGACTCTGAATGGCAGCTAAAGCTTCTTACCTAGGTCTGAATGATGCTCTGCTTCTGTCAAGCCCAGAACTTTTCTGATGTGTCTTTCAGTCAGTAATCATTCAAATGTTTTCTTTTTACCAAATTCTTTATTGAATATAAACATAATTTATTAAGCTGACTTTTTATATGCAAAACAAGGGAAACTACTTCTCTGCCTTTTGGCTAAGATCAAGTGTAGAACAAGGAGAGCAAGCTGTCACACTCATCTTCCATAGGTTATGAATTATTGGTGTATATACATTCCCGGACCAGCTCAGTCATAATTTCCAAATGCCATGTGTCCATACAACCTGGAATGGCAAGGGATCGCGAACTGTTCCCTTTGCACTCAAGGCCTGTGTTGATCCAAGGGTCCCAAATGGAATCGTAAGGTTGGAAGACTTAAAATTTCCCAGCACAGAAGAAAGACGGTACTCCATGTCAGATATCTGGAGCAGCCACGCATTCTAACGGCTTAACTTTCATCTTCCCAATAGTGCCCTTTATCTGCTAATGAGATGATCCCTTATTTTAAAAACAACTACTCCTAGAATGACAAGAACTGGAATAAATGCATATAAAACCAGAAAGTTTTCTGTGAATCTGGATGGTGCACCAGGGCAGGTTGTCTCGATGTACTGAATTCCTTGAGTGATGGAGCACAGTGGGTGTAGCATAGAGATGTTTGAGCCTCCTGCCAAGGAAAAGACTGGCAGTGTCAGCTGAGATGCCTTCTGGGATTTACCAAGTATTTCTTATTCTACCAAACATACTTCAAGATACGTGACATTTTAGAGAACTCAGAATTCAATTTATGTGAAGCAAGAGTGAGTGTGGGCCCTTAGCTTCATTTGAAGATGGACAGAGTTTGTTTCTGTTTCAAGAAATTCATTACCATATTCTTGATCATTCCTTACCACCAAATATCCTAAAGTTATCAACATCATCACCTAAAAATAAATTCCGCCATGGTCTTTAGTTATCTTCAAAGTGGACCTGGGATTTCTGTGGGGACCTTTTTTATGTTTCTGGTACCCTAGTGTGGGATTGGGGAATAAACCTTTGCCATCAAAAATGGGATATAGTGTGCTCGGGAGATAGCTCCGTTGGTAGTATTTGCCTCATAAGCACAAGGGCCTGAACCTACCCCAGAACCTATGTAAAATTGTGTGTGTGGCAGAGCCTACCTCTAATACAGTGCAGGGGAGGTCGGTGCCCTGGAGCTCACTGGCCAGTCCAGCCTGATTGGTGAGCTGGACAATGAGGCCTTCTCTCAAAAGAGAAGCGGATGGTGCTCCTGAGTGTAGCACGCAAGGCTGTCTTCTCACCTCACACACACAAAGAAGGGGTAGGGGCAGGGACATAGGGCATAGTTAGCTTTATTAAATAGGGCTAAAGCCACATTAGCCTCCTTGCTTTGTTAGTAGATAATAGGTTCCCTGTACCTAGGCCCATCATTTTCTGATAACATCAGAGTGGCCATAAGCTATTTGACCAGAGGCTAGGTGGAATATTATTGAATATTTCAGTATTTTAAAAATTGGGGAAAATGTTGGGCTTGTTTTACTTCAAAACTAGGTTTCAAATCAATTTATTATAAAAATAACAGCATTTTTCTGGAAAATAAATTTCCCCTTAAGAAATTGTTTACATAGAGTAATATGTCAAAATAACATTGCAAAGTAGAATACTTACCACAAGTGAAATTCAGCCCATAGAATTCATTGACTATAAGAATCTCACAACAATATTTTTGGAATGTAAAGTAACTGAAGATTTTTAAAGGAATAGGCATGTCTTCTATTTTTCTTCAAAAGAAAAAAGATAAAATTCAGAAAGCTCTGGTAAATCATTTTAGGAAGTGAAAAGAAAGGCAGCCCTCACTTCACTTTCATCAGCTCACCTTCTGTACTTCAGTGTGTCAAGTTCACAAATTTCCTTATATTGATTATCTCATTTACTTTGAGATTTTTACCTCAAGTAAGTTCTTACTCAGAGAGGAAAACCTCCTTGTCCGGCTGAGGGAACCAATTCAGACAGAAAAGTGGTTTGCTCAGGGTCATGTGCACCTCTGAGGTCTGCCCTCTGTGCAGGAAGCGCTGCATCGTGGATGGGCCCTGAGTGTTTTCTCACCTGAATGACGTGCTCTGATACAGAAAGATAATTACATAGAAACGTCTGCCCCCATTTTTTGTTTCATAATCGATTTTGGAATTAAGGAAACAGAGCCTTCGTCACATTCCTTCAGAGACTTCAATTTACTTACTGGAGCCCATATATATTGTCTGTGGGGAACCATTTTGACCCTTTAAAGTTTCTTTTAACTTTCTTTTACTTTTTTCTTTTTTGCTTGTGTGTCTGTGTAATGTGTTATGTGTGTATAGGTGCATGTGGTATATGTGTAGTGTGGTATATGTGTATATGATGTGGTATATGTGGAGTGTGGCATATGTGCCCTTGCAGCACATGGCCAGAGTAGAATGTTGGTGTCCTGCCATGTTCTCCCACCCCTTCTTATTGGAGCTGGAGTCCCTTGCTGCTTTTCACAAGCCCAGGCTGGTTTACTCCCCTTTGCAGGACTGGGGTTACAGGCACGTGTGGCCATATCCAGCTATTTACGTGGGGTCTGGGTATTTGAACGTAAGCAGTTTCAGGCCCCCTTAGGTCTTTATCCATGGGCAGAAACCACAATTGCTCAGCCATCTCTCCAGCCCCTTTAAAAAAGTTTTGACCCTTTCTGGGCTAGAGATGGCTCAGTAGTTAAAGATGCTTGCTTGCAAAGCCTGATGGCCCAGGGTTGGATTCCCCAGTGCTCATGTAAAGCCAGGTGCACTAGGTAGCACATGGGTCTGGAGTTCATTTGTAGTGGCCGAAAACTCTGGCCCACCCATACTCACTCTCTATGTCTGCCTCTTTCTGCCTTTCTCTCTCTTTCTCTCTCTCTTTCTCTCTCTCTAGAAATATATAAATAAATTATAGAAAATATGCATAAAATAAATGTTGCCCAGAGATAATTAGTGTTAATATTTAGTACATACTCCTTAAGCCCTAGTTCTCTCTTGAGCAGAACTTTATTCTGCAGGCTCTTTTCTTGTCTGGCTAGTTTTAGTTCCAAAAGCTAACTGGAAATGGAGACCTGGAATAGCAACTTCATAGCACCAGTCAGGCATAAACTAATATGCAGACTGACTGTAATGTGGGCTATGGGTTTTTCTAGAGCATCTGGATTAAGATTAGTTCTCTTTTAATAGCTTACTATATGTGAATCATATCAATATAGGCTTATCTTGTCTTACCCAGATTCCTAGTCACAAGACATAGACAAATGATGAGGAGTTCAAGGTCTAAGGCTCCAGATTATAAGCCAGCATCAGGCAGCTCTTTCTGCATTTGCCTTAGTACCCATCATCACGTGAACATTAACCACAGTCACACCTGTCAAGTCCTTTGAGTCATTTTATCTTACCTGATAAACCCAGATCCAACAAGCAGCCCAGCAACGCTCAGCAGAGCCACTATACTGTTGACGATGTTTGGGTTTTGAACCATACCGAGCAGCACAAGAGTTAGAAATTCACCGATTAAGTGGGGGGCCAAGAGAGCTGCTGAGAAGTACCCAAATCTTGCAACTTCAGGGTATAAGCCTAGAGTCCTAGAAAAATACAAGGACTTTAGTTTCCTCTCCAGATGCTGTCATTTAAGAAAAACGCCATACTTGCCATCTGTGAGCAAATCCTTGGTGGCAAGGGAGTGGGAGAGTGAGCAGTGAAGCCAAATTCCCCTTGGTGAGGTCCTTTTAGACCAAGGCCTACATTTGAGACCGCTTATTCCACATGGTTTCCATTGGCTGACTTCAACTCAGCAGGAGCTGTCTGTTACATCTCCTTCAGTTTTCACAGCAAATATTAAACTACTGCCCAACAGTCTCACAAGCTAAAGTAAGTAGGGTTGTTGAATTCTCCAGACCTCTTCCTAAAGGGCTGTTTTTTCTCACCACTTCTACCCGAAGGCTAGGGCTCACCTGCCATCCTTCCCTGATCCACATCTCTATTTTGTAGGATTATTGTCAACACGAAACTATGCCCCCATCTCATCCTCCATCAGATGACCCCTACTTCCTCCATCTTGTCTTTTATTCTAACAGCCCCTTCCTTGATTTGACCTTTGTTTCTCTGCACACAAGCCGTCTATGTGCTTTCCTGCATGTTCCTTTCATCTCGCTGTGTTTTCCCAGGGACAGCCTGACAACATCCATTACACTTGGGTGCTGTTCAGTCCATTTGTAGAGTAAGAAAAGGAAACTGACCTTTGTCATACACACACTCCCTGCCACTCCCTCAGGCTTTCCTTTCCTCTTGTCAAAATCATAACATTTGTTTAAACTATTCCTTTCTGCATAATGGTCTTGTGCCTTTTAAAATATTCTCTCACCTCTGACAGCATTGTAGCACAAAAACAAGCATTGCTCTTTCTATTCCAATCCATTGTCTTTTCCTTAAGACCCTCAACCTCCCTGAGCCACAGACATAAATGTCTCCTAGTCAGCTGATCTCCATTCAACTGGCTCTCCTTGATCTTGGCCATTCCATGTGCTTTACACTCAGTAGTACTCAGAACTGTTTCACTTCCAAGAGTTCCAGTTCCCCGTGCATGCCCTTTGCCTCCTGTTTTCTCAGATCATCGCCCCCTCTGCACCACTAGCCTTTTGGGCACCCTGCTCCCTTCAGTGACTGGAAGTGTGTTAAACATGACATGTCTCAGAACAGCAGGCCCTAGGATCTCCTTACATCTCCTCTTTACATCTGGGGACATAAACCGTTACTTTAAATTACCTGTTCTCCCCAATCTCACTCTTTCCCAATACTCAGAAGGTGAATTCAGCTCCCATTTTAGGAGTTTGGCCACTTCCCTTCTTCCCCGTCCCCATCTTTGCCAAGTGTGACCCTAACCTCATGATGTCATGTTACCAGAGTCCCTGTCTCTTAGTTTGGGTTGTATTACCGTAATTTGCAATCTGATCATTGTGTTTGGGCTTTTCTCCAGTGCTAGGGAATGGAACTCAGTCTTAGACATGCTAGAAAAGCCTGAACTACTGGGCTGCACCCCAAATACCTTAATGGGTTTGATGATCTTTACCACAGCCCAAGACAACCATGCTTAGGTAATCACTGAAGCATATGCCCTCTTCGTCCTGCACCTAGCTTCCCTGAACAGCATCTGCTCCCTCCCTCCATCCCTCCTGTAACCTGGCTTGCACACACTGCTCTTCTGGAGCTCTTCTCTGGAAGGTCTCTGCAAACCTCGTCTTATGCCTCACCTTCCTAACCTGTGCTGACACTGAGCTGACGGCATCACCTTGAAATGCTCTCTTCCTGTGTGCACTGCCTCTTCCTCCCTCTTCCTCCCTCCCCCACGCCTTTACCTCCTCCATCAGCCCTCTGCCCGCTTCCCACCTTCTGACCACAGCCCATCTGAGTGTTTCATACTCACACTGCTTCCTCCCTCCTCCAAGCACTCTTCCTCCCCCCCCCCCCCCTCTCTCTCTCTCTCTCTCTCTCTCTCTCTCTCTCTCCTGTCTGCTGGGGTGAACCTAGGGCCCCAGGCATGCTGGGCAAGGGCTCTATCATCCAGTTACATCCCCCAGTCCCTTACTTCTTAATACTCTAGCTTACTACTCAGACCTGATTGACATTTCCAGTTGAGTCTTCTTGTAGTATCCTAGATGTAATGTACTGGAAACTTATCCCATTCACTTTCCTGGAAAACTTGGTGAAAACACTCCCATCCTCCCATCTCTCCATCCCCCAGGCTGAATTCTCAAGCATCAGATAATGACTTTTCTTTATTCCAGCAGATCTGTCCAATTTCTGGGTCCATTTGATTGCACTTTTCTAGTATCTCAAAATGACACCTGTGTTTGGGTATTACTGGGATTATGCTAGGGAAGTATTCTACCAACCCTCGTCCAGCAATTCCCCTTTCTATTGAAACCACACCTCTCTTCCGTTTGGGTCCTCTGCCTTTTCCACAAACAGCTGCCAAGGCTCTTCCCTGGGCTGCCTCCTATCTCTACCCTGAGCCCAGTCTGCTGTCAAGGACATACCAGGTTCACTGTCAGTACCCAACACAGAGGAGACACTGCTTGCTTCAAAATCCTCTTCTGTGTTCTGCTCTGAAATGTGGGCAGCTCTAGTGTCTCCTTGGTGAGACTCCAAGTCAGCTTCTCCTACTCCCAGTCCCTCATTACCCACAGACTAACCAGACATTTCCTCTGGAAAGATCTATGCGAGATCGCTGCTGAACCTATGCCCTTGCTTGCTTGCCTGGTTGCCCCGACCCCTTTTCCTTTGTTGAACTGTTCCCCATCTCCAAGAGTTCCTCTCCTAGATGAACTCGTGATCTCCTCTGTAATCAATGAATGACTTTAAAATGTGCCCACCTGTGCCTCAGTTTCCTCATCTATAAAGAAGGAAGATTCCATACCACTTCATAGAACTGTGGCTGGTTTTACATAAACTAATTCACGTAAGACTCGCAAGTGCTCACTGTGTGTTGGATGCTGTCTGCTCCTTGGATTAAAGCCATCTGAGGTTTGTTCATGTCCACAATCTAGTGTCTGAAGCAATTTAGGGTCAGAAAAATTTTGAATGTGGAAACTGCACAGGTAGAGCATTCTTATTAAGGTGGGCCTGTGACCCTCCTCACAGTCAAGCAGAGTAATAGGTCTTCTAGACAGAATGCTCTTGTTGAACAAGGATGCAGAGCCCCACGCTGGCTCCAGCTAGTTCAGGTCAGGGTACCCTGCTAAAAGTTGCCTTGACACTTGGCTTGCTGAGCGGCCTTGATTTCAGAAGTGCAGACTCCAGGACAGTACCCTTCAGTTTCCTCCCTTCTTAATGACCTTGGCACATGGCACTGTGCCTGGCCCCTAGTAGGCATTCCACCAATACTGCTGTCACTGAGTTAAATCGCGTTGTACATGGTCAACATCCATGCTGCTACTGAAAACAACTCTGCATTTTTATGTTTGAAAACCAGCCATGACCCAGATGCTTACACTCGACATAGTTTAAAATCGCCTTGTTTTCTCCAGTTCCTCAGAACCGAGTCATTTTCATGCTCAGTATCTCTAATACTATCTGGTCTTCTAAAACAGTGTCCAACACATCTTCACGTAGATGTGACTCACCTTGGGGAACTTGTGAATGAACGACACTGTTCAATGGGACTGGGCCTGGGATGCTACGTATAAACAAGCGCTAATAATGCTAACACTCATCCGAGGGCTGTGTTGGGTTTTGAGTGTAAAGAGTCTAAAAGTCATCAATTTTCAAGCAGCTTTATTTTACTCAATAATACTGAAGATTTTAGAATTTTCTCCTAGAGCATATGGGAAATGCTTTTTCCTAAATTAATTCAGACTTCAGCAGACAGGCCTGTGGTTTATATCACTGGACAGAGATTCAGCATGATCCAGACTTTCAGAGAATGAGGAGGCTTCATCAGGACCAGCAAGGAAGACCATGTGGCCCCTGCCACTGCTCTCGGTCAAATGTCCTTTCTCGTGTTGACATGGGGCAAGCAGCCTTACCTCTGCCATTCTCCAAGTAAGACATCTCCTGAGAGCCCTCAGTCTAGGTGCTTACACTAACATGCCATGTACCTCATGACCAACTCCTATTGCATGCGATGGGACTTGGTGGAGGTCATGGTTAGGAGCATCTGCAGCAAAGAGACAGTGTCTCTAGAACTGCCTGAAGTTCTGTTTGGACAGTGAGCTGAGCATCTCACACTAATGGAGTCAGAGAAAGATGGCTCATTTCCTCCATCTTTTCTAAAGCACAGCCACAGTGACTAGAGAAGACCTGATTCTCCATGACAACAAAGCAGGCAAATATACTAACTTTGCACATTCTTGGGTTTATATTCTTACAAAGTCCTAAAGAATTAAAAAGCCATCAATCAAAACTCAGCACCATTGGCTATGGGGTTCCCAGTGCCTTTTTCCTGTAGTTATTCCTCAAGCTGCCTTCAACCCACCCACCCAAACTATGATATTCAGACCCATCAGTGAAACCTGGGGCCCATGGGCTGCTCCACTCCAGCTCCTGAAGCGCTCTTCTCTCTACACCCTCAGGGAAGCGCACGGGCAGTCCTGCTGGCTTGCTCTCAGGTCCCAAGCAGCTCCTAGCTGGGTGGTTCACTTGTAATAGACACACGTCCCGAGTGGGCAAAACGCAGATCCTCCAGAGCCGAGGACAGGACGTTTCCACACGTGACTCCATGGGAATGTCACGCCCTCTTACCAGTAGCACACGCTGCTGAAAATCATCGTGGCAACAACACTGAAGGGGAGAACATGCAGCACGTAGGCCAGCAGCATCTGCCACTTCTGGTACAGGCCATCCTGACTCTCATGGTCACTGACAGTACGCAGCACAGGAACTGCATGGAAGTCAAGTTCCAGAACCGTTAGTTACCACACAGCTCAGGAAGGCAGGACTATTGGGCTTGGCATCTGAGGACCAGCTGGACAGGCTCCTTAGTATGGAAGGACAGTAAGTCCCCCTTCCCCAGAAACCTGCACTCTCCCTGGACTGCAGTGAGGTTGCAAAAGATCCAATAATTTATCTCCTTTTTCTCTAAACTGGGAGGTCATCAGGGAAAGAAGGCATGAATGAGTGACTTGAAGCCTTTGTCCTCTGGTGCAGGATGTTGGTCCCCACAGCAACCTGCACTTGACATATGCTCTGAGAGAGCCAGAAAAGCCTGGTAATGCAAAGATATTGGTGCCCCTCGTGTCCAGCTAAGTCCACCTTGACCTGAAGTTAGTGTTACATTTTAGAAATCCCTCCAACATCCATTTTCCTATGTAAATGACACTGGGCAGCTAGATGCTACTTCTGATTCCAACTGAGCTTGAAAATTAGGTGCTGGCCGTTCTGCAATAGTCCAGCCTGGAAACGGGGTCCTTGTGGGGGGAACATCCTGATGACCAAGACGCTATGCCAGCAGCTCTTTCCACACTTCATCAGCAATACTGCCTAACTTCATGCTCCTCAAAGAGATCTACTTGGCAAGCTGCTCACCTCAAGGTGTCCCTAGCTCTGCCAAGTTTAGTTCAGAGAGACGCCTTTACGCTGGTGGACTTTTAAGCAGAAATGTTTGGGGAGAGAGACGTGTGCCTCCTGCACACAAGCACTTACACAGATTCACAGCATTGAGCATGCCTGTGTATGGGGTGGCGCCCACAAACTGGTACAGCATCCCCACACGGTCCTGCATAGCACCCTTGAGCATGTTGTTCTGGACACGCAGAAGGTAGAAGATGACGAACAGACCCATGATCAGATTCTGCACAAGACGCATGGTCACTGCCTGCTTGTTTCTCAACAAGTTTCTTGTCACTCTCCTGCAAACAAACCAGCCTGCTTTAGTCTCTTGTCTTTCATTGTGGGTAAATGTTTAAGGACCAGCCTTGCCTACATTTCCAAGACTCTTACCTCAAGAGAACACCCAGCTTACAAAGAATTCCTGGAGGATCTTTAGTTTTGAAAGGAACCATGGGTAAGCTTTTCCGGCGTTTTCTTCTTTCAATATTCTCCAAAGTTTTTTGATAGATTGTTGATTTTTTGAAGGCAGATTCAAGCATCTGGACTCGCTTGTAAGTTTCTAGTTCTCGTTCTTTGCTTTGGGTATCCACTGATGTCAAGTCCACTGAAATTTTCCCCCAAAACATATAACTCATGTGTTTTTAAATGCACCCCACACATTCATACATAAACATAGATGTACATATATGATGGATGATAACACATGATTCATTATTGATTCAGGAGTGGTAGCCATAATATCTCATTCCACCAGAGTAGCACCTGACAAAGTAGAAGTGTACCAATTTGAGAGAGAACTCCTATCTCGTTCTGGTAGGTCATCAATGGCAAGTTAATTAGCCTGCCAAATTAATTCCTTGAAAAGAAAAAAAAATACACCCGCAACCTACAAGTGCTTGTATCATTCAGGCAGAAATCAGAGAGGAAAGATTAAAAGCAGTGATGACGGATGTGAAAGAATACACGTACTATAGAAATCAAAAGGGTTGGAATGTTCGGGACAAGGGTAACCACAGCTGTTGAAGAAATCCAGCATCTCTGCTGGCGTACCGCAGAAAACCAGCTCTCCATAGGTCATGATGGCGATTTTGTCAAAGTGCTGCTCAGACAACAGACAGGGTTAGTGTGAGGTCAGGTCACCGTGTCCTTATAGAAAACACATTGTCAAGCAGTCGTTCCAGCCTGTGTTGCCTCGCCATGGATCAGTATTCTCTGTGGGTCCACTGGAGACCCCAGACTACATCCCTGTACTGATCAGCCTGGTGACCTCAGTGCATCATGCCACACCCCAGCCAGAGCCCCAACATCAAATCTAGGCAGAGAAAAGTTACCAGACATGGGTTTAAGTTTCGGCCATGCCACTGAGGGAGTGACCTTGGACAACCTGATGTGTTGCTTATTGCTCCTGTTTCAAATCTCAGATTCTCAACTATAAAAAACAAATAATAGCTAACTAAAAGGATCCTGGGAGGATCAAATGAAGTGGCTTGTTTGTTTTGTAAGGAAATCTGTGATTTTGTGGGGAAAACACAACTTTTGTAGCCAATTGGACTGTAGACGTCATTGCTTGCTTCTGTGATGTTGGTACCTTTGAGTCATTTCTAAGTTTTACTCTTTTCATCAGCCTCGAGATTGCCATGTGGACTGAATGAGCAAAAATGCCCGGAAAGCACGTGGCATGTAGTAGGTGCTGATGAATTGCATCCTTTGCCCGCACCAAATCAGATGCTGCAGTAAATACTCATCTACACCCTGTCCCCCCATTCCCAGCTCAACACACCCTATTCCCACCCCGAGGTGACAAGTACAAGAGACGCATTCTCTTACCTGGAAAAGCTCAGAGCGAGGCTGGTGGATGGTGAGGATCACGATGCGGTCCCTGCGAGCCAGCTCCGCCAGAAGAACAACAATCTGATTCGCCGTCATGCAGTCCAGACCTGTGGTTGGCTCATCGAACATCATGACCTCTGTTGGCAAAGAAGGGTCAGATGTCTGAGTCACTGCGTAGCGGGCTCTGGGCTTGAAACAGAATTCTGACCAGTCCTTCGCCGGGCCCGTCCAAGCAGAGGCTGCAGGGAAACAGGCTTTCAGCCTGAGCCCAGGAGAAAGAGCCTGGCGTGGGAGGACCCACTTCTCAGCTCTGGAGCAGACCTGGGGGCAGAGGAGCACCCAGATCTGGCCTGCTTGTACCAAGGATCGCTTGGGCTCCAGTGTGAGAGAGCAAGGCGAGCAGGCAGGCACAAAGCTGCTCTGAAAAGGCGAAGAGAAGATGAGGTAAAAAGACAGAAACTCTTCACATCAGTGGCACTTTCCAGCAGGGTCTCTGAACAGCAAAAAATCAAGTGAAACAAGGTTGCGGTAGGGTAGGCACTCAGGTTCTGTTTTCTTTTTAGTGTGTGCGCAGCACAAGGTTCAAGAGGTTGGACAACTTCACCTTCCATCTTATTGAAGGCAGGGTCTCTTGTTCATGGCAATGCATTCTCGGGGCCACTTGGCCTGCGAGATTCCCAGCAACTCTCCTGTCTCAGCCTCCCTTCCTGTATGTACTAGGTCATGCTGAGATTAGACAGCACTGCAGCGTCCAGCTTTCCTTGGGTTCTGGACTTCCCAACTCAGGTACTCACTCTATCCAGCGAGCCATCTCCCCAGCCCACACTGGCTTCTTTAGAAGGCAAGCACAGTGTAAAGGAAACACTCACATGCAATATGGCCTCTCCCAGGTGCGTAGAGTGACAAGGTGTGCCCAGAGTGATCGAACCCGCCAGGAAGAGGCAGGGAACCGCCTACCTCATTTTGGTAGCTCCTTCCCATGGCATATCATTTTCATCTCATCACTTAAATTGCTACTTTAATTCCTGCCGTTTCATAAACCCTTCTAGTCAAACCAACAGCTCCCTGGCTTTCCCCAGCGGACGCAGAGTGACACCGCTCTCCAAGTAAGGATGGAGATTCCTGCGGGCCGCAAGCACACTTCCAAGACAGGTTTATGCCAAAGATCTTCGACTGCTCGCCCCATGGGAAAGTGAAATGTCATGTGAAATGGAGATGCATTTAATCCACCTAGCCTACAGGACATCACACACTGAATGCCAGTGGCTTCCTCCATGACCAGGTAGCCAACCAGGAGTGTGGCATGCTGCTGCCCTGTTTCATGACAGAATATGGTACCTAGGCCAGGAAAAGATCAAAATTCAAAAATAAAAGTATGGTTGAGTATCATTTTCACTCCCTCTTTACCTTGACTCATCATCTTAAGAGCTGTCGATTGCTAAATGATGGAACCACACCAGGAAATGAACTACACAGCCCAGTGTGGAAAGTCTCTGATTTCAGTTCTCCACAGATTCCTTTCCAAATGGAGGCTGTGAAGAAGGGGCATTGAGCATCTGAAGACACTGGGGGGGAGGAGAATGGACGACACACACCCAGACAGCAGTAGTTCGTCGTAGGTCTGCATCTACTTACTGGGGTCCTGAAGAAGCTGGGCTGCAATGGAGACCCTGCGCCGCTCGCCACTGGAAATGCCTCCAAACTTAGAGCTGCCAATCAGTCGGTCTGCCACGTGGCTCAGACTCAGCTCAGCCATGACCGCCTCCACCTGCAGGAGACACAAAGCCCAGGACGGCTGCCTGTTGGTGCGGGTGCTACTTTAGTTCATGGCTGGAGATATCCCAGGAGAGGCAGTACCTCCCTTGAGTTCAGGGGCCAACCTTTAGATGTGCCACACCCTGGAGAGATCAGGCCTATCAGAGTGCCCGGAGAAATGACTCAGTGGTTAAGGTGCTTGCTTACAAAGCCTGACAACCCAGGTTCAATCCCCAGTACCCACGAAAAGCCAGATGCATAAAGTGGCACATGCTTCTGGGGCTCATTGACTGTGTGGAGACAGTAGGCATATAGGAATTCCTGTAAATTCCACATGGTTTTGCTTTAAAAGTAAAGCTTATGTTAAAATAGTCTAAAATAATCAATTTGAGCTGGGCATGGTGGCACACACTTTTAATCCCAGCACTTGGGAGGCAGAGGTAGGAGGATTGCCTGAGTTCTACAGAGTGAGTTCCATGTCAGTCGGGACTAGAGTGAGACCCTACCTTAAAAACAACAAAAATTTCAACTTGGCTTGATGTATAATACATGTTAGATTTATATATAAATAAATATGCTTTAAAGTCCTTGGAGTGTCTAAAACTGCTTAGACTTGCTTCAGAGAAATTCACTAGTTAGAGGACTATTTTCACTGCAACCCAAACTACAAATCTCCCAAAGGCGTAATTATAATACAGCTTTTTTTTTTTGTTAAGTGCTTTTTGGTTTTGAAACTGTATTATCATAAATGTTTTATGTTTTAAAAAAATCCAATTTGGTTTGAAATGAACCCATTTTCCCCTTTATCACTCAGGTAAGTCCTAGAATCTCATGTGGTCTGATGTCAATGTGGATTTGCTTCAAAGGAATATAATCCGCCCAACAAAAGTAATTAAAAACCATTCATTGCACAAGTGCTCCTTTCTTGGTTCTCCCAGTAGGAAGTCAACCTCCCTTCCCAATCTTCTCCGCTGTCCTCACACCTGCAGCCCCTCTACTCCCTTTCTGCCCCCAGTCTTTGATTCCTTTCTATTCAAGAAGACTGGCCTTGCCCTCCCTCTCCCTCTTCCCTTTCTCAGACTGTCTCATCCCCAGAGACCTGTTGGAAAATCTCTACCTCCATTCCTCCTCTTCCCGGCTCCCCAATCTGCAAAAGCTCCGGAGGAGACAGACAGAGGCTGTAAATATGTGCTCCCATCCACCTTCCATGAGACCACGCCTCTTTTATAAATAGAAAAGAACCTAATGCCCTGTAATGAACTCCAACCCTGACACACTAGATTCCAGGAAAAGAGGAGAGAATGTATGGAGCAAAATCCTAGAGGAGAAGGAGGGGTAACTGGCAGAGACACACGGCTGCAGTAATGCAGTAAGGGGCAGTAATGCAGTAAGGGGACGAGAAGGTAACGATGCAAAAGTAGGCTACTTCAATATGACCTGGAACAGGAGGGTCCCCTCTTGCCATCAGACCTGAAGGACCCTAGAACTGAGCCTCCTGGAATCTCTGTGACGTCAGGAAAGCAGCTCAGAAGACAGGCCCGAGGAGACACTGACTGAAGCCTCTCGAATCTTTCATAGTCCCCTCGAGTTGCTGTCACAGCTTGCAACTGGCCTTCTCCAGGTGACCCATTTAGAGAGAGAAATGCTGACGCCTCCGAGGGGTCGTGTGGCCTGGCTCTCGGTGAGGGACACTGAGAGCACATGCCCACCAGGGGCTGAAAGCATGGTGGAGCTTGGTTCCTGCCCCAGCTGTCCCCTCCAAAGTCTCTTCCTTCTTGAACCTCGAGGTCCCTTCAAGACGCCTGCCTCACAAAACAGCAAGGTCCACACGAAAAGACCATGCAAGCCACACCGAGAAATGGATTCTTCTGGCAGCCAAAATTTTAGTAAGCAAAAGAAACAAGTGACATGAGTTTTAATATTATTTGCAGGCAAAATATCCTTTCAGCGTGACATTAATTACACTTTGAATAAGATTTCACTTTTTTTTTCCTTTTTACAGAGCACCTGAAGTCCAGTCTTGTATCTCAATTGTTTTCGGGGTAGGGTCTCCCTCTATCCCGGAGTGATCTGGAACTCGCTCTGTAGTCCAGGCTGACCTCGAACTCACAGCATCCTCCTGCCTCCACCTCCCATTAAAGGCGTGCGCCACCCGCTGCTCAGAGGCACGTGTGAAGCCGAGGGACCGGGCCTTGTCCCCGAGAGCTGCCCTGACCCCAGCCTCCCACCTTCTTCTTGAAGAAGTCAGCCGAGCGGTGTCGGATGGCCAGCATCGCCGTGTAGCACAGCGTCTCCCGCACGGTGAGGCTGTTCAGAAAGACGTCGCTCTGAGGGAGGAGAGGGGAGGAGGGGGCGTGAGCGGAGCTGGGGGCGGGGCGGCCCGGTGGGCGGGGCATGACGGTGGGCGGGGCGGCCCTGGTGGGCGGCACACGTCGGTGGGCGGGGTGGTTCGGGGCAGGGCAAGTCGGTGGGCGGGGCGGCCCTGGTGGGCGGAGCATGTCGGCGGGCGGGGCGGCCCTGGTGGGCGGGGCCTAGCGGCGCCCACCTGCAAGACGTAGGAGATGCAGTCCTGGAAATCGTTCCTGCGCAGCGCGCAGCCGTTCACCAACACCTCCCCGACTAGGGTCCCAGTGCGTCTCAGCCTCCCGGATATGGCGTCCAGCAGCGTGGTTTTCCCCGAGCCTGGGGGCGACAAGAGAAGACCCTGCAGGAGCCCCTCGGAGAGGAGGACCGTGGAGGATCTCTCCATACCCTCCCGAGAAGTCTAGGTAAACTAGCTGCTAAGGGGACACACACATAGAAGCCCACCGAATTTGGACACAAGAAAGTGTCCCTGATGTCCTTGGGACAGTCGTGGAACTGGAATCCACGAGTGTATTCGCTCTCACAACTCTTTGGGGTTGAGGAGGGGAAAGCCAGGGCTCTTGGAAATGTTTGGCCTCTAGGACATCTGGATTTCGTCTTGTGGTCCCAGGGATGTCCCGTTGTACTGCTAGAGCCCTCTGACAGCGTGGCGCTCCCTGGAGAGCTCCCAGCTGCTCTGGGACCTACTGGGCTGGCTCTCCTCGAGAAGCAAGCGCTCTGTGGCCCTTTGTGGAGAGAAGCTGGTGGCTAGTCTACCTTACAGCGAGCCTAGTCACTAAGAACATTTCAGGGGCTGGCCTGCCGCTCAAGCTTGAGTACCAGAGTTCGGATCCACATAGAGCTATGGTAGATTTCTGTAATCCCAGCATGCAGACAGCAAGATGGAAGGAGACAGGAGAAACTTCCAGAAGCTCACAGACCAGAGATCCTGGCGAGTGCAGTGGTGAACACCAAGAATGACAGAGGTCCTGTCTCAAAATGAGGTCAAAGGCTAGTTTTCATTGCTGAAAATTGCCCTCTGACTTCCACACAAGTGCCCTGGCAAGTGTGCGTGCACACACACACACACACACACACACACACACACACACACCCCTTAACTCAAGCTGCTCTCACTCTTGGAGAATCTGCTTTATTTTACAGATGGCAGAGAAACAGAGAAGAACTAAGATCCTTCGATAAGACAGGAAGTCAGCTGACTGCCCACCATGAGATGGGCCTCCTCTAGCGCATGTGCCACAGCCCAGGAGAAGTGCAGGGGAAGCGACGACATGGACACTGCTCTTCCCGTCAGCCTGACAACCTGCCCCAGGTTGATGGTGACAAACGC